>ML387909.1:0-61987 GCA_005239525.1 Nicotiana knightiana | reverse complement strand
CCGAATAAGAGGAACCCAGATCTCTGGTGTGAATTCCATAATGATCATGGACACAGAACTGCAGATTGCAGATTTTTGCAAGGTGAGGTAGAACAATTATTGAAACAGGGCTATTTAACAGAATTGTTTAGTGAAAAAGGCAAACAGGCATACATGAAGAACATGCAGGAACCCCCAAAACCTCAATCTCCAAAACGAACCGTCAACGTGATACACGGAGGTGAAGAAGTAAGCGGAGTGGTCTGCAAAGCGGACACGAAGTTCACAATTACACACGGAAAGTGGGTTCGTGAAAATCTGGAAGCAGACGATATAACCTTCGATGATGCAGATATCGGCGGATTAATGCTTCCTCACAACGATGCTCTGGTAATATCTTTACTTATTCATGACACTAACGTAAAAAGAGTGTTGATTGATCTAGGTAGTTCAGTCAATATCATTTTGCTAAGAGTCGTGGAAGAAATGCTATTGGGGAATCAAGTAATCCCAAAGGCACGAGCCATATCGGGGTTTGATAACTCTACGGTTATAACAAAAGGGGAAATTGAACTTAGCACTTATGCTGAGGGAGTAATCAAAAATACCAGGTTCCAAGTCATCGATACTGACATGGCTTATAACGTAATCATGGGAAGGCCATAGATCCACGACATGAAATAAATACCATCCACCTTGCATCAGATAATTAAATTCTCCTCTAAATGGGGGATTCAGCAAATTAGAGGCGATCAACAAACCGCGAGAAGTATAAATTCCGTGGTACACTACAACAAAAAAGTAGAGGTGGAAGAAACAAATATAAGGGAATCTCCCAAGCAGGTAACACCACCCAAATAGGTACGGAAGGTATTATTGCTGAAACAGGTACGAAAGAAGATACTCACGAGAAGGTGAATCAAGTCACCACAGAATATGCATTGGACCACACGAATGTATATTCCAGACCGGACGTCATTCATGAACCGTAGGAAGAAGATTACATCAAAACAACTACGGAAGATCTTGTTCCATTGTTTGAACAAAAACTTGAATAGAGGTACATTAATTGATTATTTAAAGGCTAACGTAGATTGCTTTGTGTGGTCCCACTCAGATATGACAGGTATCCCACTAGAAGTGATGACTCATAAACTAAATGAAGATCCATCCTTCGTACCTGTTAAGCAGAAGAAAAGAAAGCAAAGATCATTCAAGAACCAAGTGATTGACGAAGAGGTACAGAAACTCTTGAAAATAGGTTTGATACGAGAGGTAACATACCCTAACTGGCTAGCTAACACTGTGGTAGTACCTAAAAAGAATGGCAAATGGAGAGTATGCGTAGATTATACTGACTTAAAAAAAGCATGCCCCAAAGATTCATTCCCGTTACCACATATATATCAAATGATTGATGCCACCGCAGGTCATGAATTGTTAACCTTTCTAGATGCATATTCTGGTTATAATCAGATTAAAATGGATCCCTCAGACGAGGAAAAAACCTCCTTTATTACAAACAGGGGGACTTATTGTTATAAAGTCATGCCTTTTGGCTTAAAAAATGTTGGAGCCACCTATCAAAGGCTAGTGACCAAGATGTTCCAAGAACATCTGGGAAAATGATGGAAGTTTACATCGATGACATGCTGGTAAAATTAACACGGGTNCAAAGACTAACTGGAAGAATTGCAGCCTTAGGAAGATTTATTTCCAAATCTTCCGAGAAAAGTTTTAAATTCTTTCCAGTTCTCAAAAGAAAAATCGGTTCGAATGGACTGAAGAATGTCAACAGGCTCTCAAAGACCCAAAGTCTTATCTATCAAAACCTACGTTGCTGTCAAAGCCAAAGGAGGGGGAAAGGCTGCACGTCTACCTTGCCGTCACAAAAATTGCTGCAAGTGTAGTATTGGTAAGGGAGAATAAAGGTAAAAAATCTCCTATTTATTATGTAAGAAAGACGTTACTAGATGCTGAAACTAGATATCCACATCTAGAAAAGTTAGCCTTAGCTCTAATCATGGCATCTAGAAAATTAAGGCCATACTTTCAATGTCATCCAATCACAGTTGTGACCTCGTATCCATTAAGAAACGTACTGCATAAACAAGAACTATCAAGAAGATTAGTCAAGTGGGCCATATCATTAAGTGAGCATTAAAAAATATATCAGCCTAGGACTGCAATCAAGTCTCAGATCTTATTTGATTTTGTCGCTGACTTTAGTAATAGCATTGTCCCTGAAGTGGAAAAAGAGTTACAACTCTTTAACGGTGCTAATACGGGTCTGTGGACCCTATTTACCGATGGTTCTTCCAATATAAAAGGTGTCGGCTTAGGCATAGTCTTAATATCACTCACGGGTGAAAAGACACGACAGGCTATCAAATTTTATCCTATAACTAACAATGAAGCAGAGTACGAAGCTGTCATTGCAGTACTAGAACTCGCACGAGAACTTTCAATCGAGCAAATCGTAATCAAAAGAGACTCCCAACTGGTATTAAATCAGATGCAGGGGACTTATATCGCTCGAGAGACTCGGATGCAACAATACTTGGAAAAGGCACGAGAGCTCGTGAGACAATTCAAAACATGGAAAGTAATACAAATACCTAGAGAGGAAAATGCAGAGGCAGATGCATTATCTAACCTCGCAGCAGTCACGGAAGTAACAAACAAAGACAATGCAATTGTCGTCCATATATTCCATTCAGCGATCGACCAGGATAGAAATGAGGTAACTTTCAACAATTTGACCTGGGATTGGAGAAACGAAATCTTAAATTTTTTGCAGAATGGCACCGTACCTGAAGACAAGAAAATAGCTCAAGCGCTTCGCCCCAAAGCTGCCCGGTACTGCCTCACTCGCAACTCATTATATCGCAAGATGTTCGGAGGGCCCTTAGCAAAATGCCTCGGACCTAATCAAACGGAGTTTGTGATGAAAGAAGTCCATGAAGGACACTGTGGAAATCACTCAGGGGCGAGATCCTTGGTAAAAATTCTAATCAAAGCTGGATACTATTGGCCTAAGATGGAAGAAGAGACCAAGAACTTCGTATCCAAATGCGACAGATGCCAAAGGTTTGCCAATAACATGCATCGACGAGCGGAATTATTGCATCCAATAATGTCCCCATGGCCCTTCATGAAATGGGGATGGACATAGTGGACCTCTTCCCACAGCTAAAGGACAGGTACGGTCTTTACTCGTGCTAACCGACTATTTTACAAAATGGGTAGAGGCAGAAGCATTCAAACAGGTTCGAGAAAAAGAAGTTAAAAGCTTCTTATGGCGAAACATAATATGCCTCTTTGGGATACCAAAGGAGATCGTGTGTGATAATGGCCCAAAATTCATAGGCTCGCAAATCACAGAATTCTTCGAAAGCTGGAAAATCAAACGGATCACTTCAACGCCATACCACCACGTGGCTAATGGTCAACCTGAGTCAACGAATAAAGTCATCATCAGCAATCTAAAGAAGCGGCTAGATAAAACCAAAGGAAATTGGTATGATGAGTTACCAGCGGTACTATGGGCATACTAAACAACTTCAAAAATAGCCACGGGAGAAACTCCGTTCGCGCTTGTCTATGGCTCAGAAGCCTTAATACCTGTGGAGATTGGCGTACCAAGCATAAGGTTTACAACAGCCACGGGGGTAGCAAACAATGAAGAATTGAAGACCAATTTGGAATTGATCGAACCACGGAGAGAAGCAGCACTAATACAGATGGCAGCTCAAAAACAAATCATAGAGCGTTATTACAACCGTAAAGCTCATCTCACATACTTCAAGATTGGGGACTTCGTCCTCAAAAAAGTCTTTCAATCAACAAAAGAAGCAGGCGCAGGAAAGCTAAGTCCAAACTAGGAAGGACCCTACAAAGTCTGAGGCATAGCTGGGAAGGGCGCCTACGAGCTGGAAGCTATGGACGGCAGAATCCTACCAACAAGTTGGAATGCCATCCACTTGAAGAAATACTACTTCTAAAGAAAAGAAGTACCTTTCGTCAGGTATCACAAGTTCGATTTTATTTTGAACATTTAAAATTTTACTAACCATTTTAGATGATAGGCATAAAGTTAACACATCACCAGATGATAATATTAGACCAGCAAAGACACGAGGAAGTAACTGAATTCCAGTCTAGGGTTACACTTTCTGATGGACGTTTAAAGGGTTAAGTAGTCATCATATAAAAACTATATACCTTCGAGTCCTGTATGTTTTTCCTTTTCCGGAAAAGGTGTATTGGTAAAAAAGAGTTTCACACGTAATCTAGCTTTTGACAACTCAGCCAGTCACGTGGACACAGGAAAATACGACAGCTGGATGAGATTCTTGGAAGAGGTACGGTACAAAGAGGCACGGTTCAGTAAACCCACGAACTTATCAGTCACGGGAAACACAACTTGATCAAAATGGGAGAGAGGCACGGTCAGAGTGAATCTAGACAAAGCTACGGGCAGATTCAAGGACCCACAATTGATTACTCGAACGTTATGTAACCGAACCCCAATTACCGTTATCCTTTGTAACGCCTCATTAATGTAATAATTAGTCACTAATGAGTAACCATAGCAAGAGTCGTACGTTATAAGAATCTCCTATATAAGGGAGGGGAATACAGCTTGTAAAGGCATCTGATTTTTTAATACAATTAACTTCGATTTTTTATATTTCGATAATACTGTCTATTATTCATTTTTCTCCATTACCTTGATTATCAGTAACCCGTATTCATCTTAAAAATAAGCTTTAGTCAAAGGGTCTAATTCTTTGGTTAAACAGATTGGTTCTGTTACTGGGAATCTGATAATATTTGTTTACTTTTCAAGTGATATCCTCTGAATTATGTCAAACTCCAACGACAACAACCAGCAAAGCAGTGGAACCCCAGTTCCATCGCCTTCAGGAACTCCACGTGGTTCGACGGAACAACCCCCTGAAAGGTCCAATAACAACAATGATGATAATGATCAAACTATGGAACAAGATCGTGAAAAGAAAATGATTGCAGAGTATGTGAGACAAGCTTTGCAAGAATTTGCAAGAGGATTACTAGTAGGGTTACCTACACCGCCGACGCCACCCCCCAATAACACCATCGTCATGGAAAATCCTCAATCTGGGTTGGAAAACTCAGGAAGAGGAGATACTCCTAATGAATCTCTCGAAACGAGACCAGGTATATCTAATAACTCAGAATTACAAAATTTACTGCTAACCATGCAGACACAGATGAAGGAGCAGAACGATCGCATCGAACAAATTCCTGTCTTACCACATATCATCAAAAGCATCGATGTTGATAGATATTCTCAACAACCTTGGAAGCCAAGTGCGGCACCCTTGCCTATACCCAAGAAGTTTAAAATTCCTGACGTTCCCAAATATTATGAAACAACTGACCCACGCGACCATGTGACTACTTTCACTACTAGGGTAAAAGGCAACAACTTAACGAAACAAGAGATTGAATCAGTCCTTGTCAAAAAATTTGGGGAAACACTTACCAAAGGGGCCCTAACCTGGTATTCTCTTCTCCCTGAAAATTCTATTGACTCTTTTGCTGAGCTTGCAGATTCGTTTATAAAAGCACACTCTGGTGCACAAAAAGTTGAGAAGAGAATGGAAGACATATTCAAAATAAAACAAGGAGACACGGAACTACTCCGTGAGTTTGTAGACAGGTTTCAACGAGAAAGAATGCAGTTACCCAGGGTGCCTGATAATTGGGCAGCCATGGCATTTGCAAGCAACCTAAACGATAAAAGCTCAGAAGCCACGAGACGACTTAAGGAAAGTCTAAGAGAATTCCCCGCTACAACATGGAACGATGTATATAACAGGTACAGTACTAAACTCAGAATAGAAGAAGATATCATTGCTCGTTCGAGAGATGAAGATCATTCCAGATCCAGACGTCCTGAATCAGATAGAAGATCAGGTAAAAACAGGTACGATCCTTACTTAGGACCCTCGGGACGCGATATCCGCCCCAGGTTCGAAAATACTAGGTCGGACTATAGACCACAAGGAAGAGACGTAGTCTCATCCTCGTCTAGATCCAGAAAAGATCGAGATGAACGACCTAGAGGTAGTACTCAAATTGGGGATCATACCTTTAATGTAAGTACTACTGAACTTGTCTTAATATTGAGGAACATGGGAGACAAGGTTAAGTGGCCCAAAGAGATTCAGTCAAATCCAAGCAGAACAAACCCAGATCACTGGTGTGAATTTCACAACGATCATGGGCACAAAACTGCGGATTGCAGATTTTTACAAGGTGAAGTAGAAAATTTATTAAAACAGGGCTATTTAACAGAATTGTTTAGTGATAAAGGTAAACAGGCATATATGAGGAACAGGCAGGAGCCCCCAAAGCCTCCTTCTCCAAAATGAACCGTCAACGTGATACACGGGGGTGAAGAAGTAAGCGGAGTGATTTGCAAAACAACCACAAAGTTCACAATTACACATGGGAAACGGGCTCGTGAAAATATGGAAGAAGACGATATAACCTTCGATGATGCAGATATCAGTGGATTAATGCTTCCGCACAACGATGCTCTGGTAATATCTTTACTTATTCATGACACTAACGTAAAAAGAGTGTTGATTGATCCAGGCAGTTCAGTCAATATCATTTTGCTAAGAGTCGTGGAAGAAATGCTACTGGGGAATCAAGTAATCCCAAAAGCGCGAGCCATATCAGGGTTTGATAACTCTACGGTTATAACAAAAGGAGAAATTGAGCTTAGCACTTATGTTGAAGGGGTGATCAAAAGTGTCAGGTTCCAAGTCATCGATATTGACATGGCTTATAACGTGATCATTGGAAGGCCATGGATCCACGACATGAAAGTGATACCCTCCACGTTGCATCAGGTAATCAAATTCCCCTCTGAGTGGGGGATTCAACAAATCAAAGGAGATCAGCAAACCGCAAGAAATATAAACTCTGTGGTACACTACAACAAGAAAATAGAGGTGGAAGAAATTACTACCCAAATAGGTACGGAAGATATTATTACCAAAAAAGGTACGAAAGAAAATACTTACGAGAAGGAAAATCAAGTTACCATGGAAGGAATATTATACCACACAGATACAGATTCCAGACGGGACGTCATTCGTGAACCGGAGGAAGATAAGCACATCAAAACAACTATGGAGGAGCTCGTAGTTGTTCCATTATCTGAACAAAAGCCCGAGCAGAAAGTGTATATAGGCACGAGGCTAGGCCCCGCTCAAAGAGGTAAGTTAATTGATTATTTAAAGGCTAACGCATACTGCTTTGTGTGGTCCCACACAGATATGACAGGCATCCCACCAGAAGTGATGACTCATAAACTAAATGAAGATCTATCCTTCGTACCTGTTAAGCAGAAGAAAAGAAAGCAAGGACCATTCANTATACCACACAGATGCAGATTCCAGACCGGACGTCATTCATGAACCGGAGGAAGATGAGCACATCAAAACAACTACGGAGGAGCTCGTAGCTGTTCCATTATCTGAACAAAAGCCCGAGCAGAAAGTGTATATAGGCACGAGGCTAGGCCCCGCTCAAAGAGGTAAGTTAATTGATTATTTAAAGGCTAACGCATACTGATTTGTGTGGTCCCACACAGATATGACAGGCATCCCACCAGAAGTGATGACTCATAAACTAAATGAAGATCTATCCTTCGTACATGTTAAGCAGAAGAAAAGAAAGCAAGGACCATTCAAGAACCAAGTGATCGACGAAGAGGTACAGAAACTCTTGAAGATTGGTTCGATACGAGAGGTAACGTACCCTAACTAGCTAGAAAAAACCATGGTAGTACCTAAGAATAATGGCAAGTGGAGAGTATGCGTAGATTATACTGACTTAAATAAAGAATGCCCCAAAGATTCATTCCCATTGACACATATAGATCAAATTATTGATGCCACAGCAGGTCATGAATTATTAAGCTTCTTAGATGCATATTCTAGTTATAATCAGATTAAAATGAATCCCTCAAATGAGGAAAAAACGTCCTTAATTACAAACAGGGGGACTTACTGTTATAAAGTTATGCCTTTTGGCTTAAAAACGCTGGAGCCACCTATCAAAGGTTAGTGACTAAAATGTTCCAAGAACATCTTGGAAAGACGATGGAAGTCTATATTGATGATATGTTGGTAAAATCAACACAAGCACAAGACCATTTCCATCACCTCTCTACTGCTTTTGATATTTTACGCAGGTATAATATGAAGTTAAATCCAGAGCAATGCGCTTTTGGAGTGCAATCAGGACAATTTTTGGGTTTCCTTGTATCAAATTGAGGAATAGAGAATCAGTTCGAATAGACTGAAGAATGTCATCAAGTCCTCAAGAATCTAAAGATCTATCTATCGAAACCACCACTACTTTCAAAGCCAAACGAAGGGGAAAGATTGTACATCTACTTGGTTGTCTCAGAAATTACTATAAGTGCAGTATTGGTAAGAGAAGAAAAAGGTAAACAATCACCTGTCTATTATGTAAGTAAAACTTTGCTAGATGTTGAGACTAGATATCCACATCTGGAAAAGTTAGCCTTAGCTTTAATAATGGCATCTAGAAAATTACGACCCTATTTTCAATGCCACCCAATCACCGTTGTGACCTCATATCCTTTAAGAAATATTCTGCATAAACAGGAATTGTCAGGAAGATTAGCCAAGTGGGCCATAGAATTAAGTGAGCATGAAATAATCTATCAGCCTAGGACTGCAATTAAGTCTCAAATACTAGCTGATTTTGTTGTTGACTTTAGTAATAGCATTGTATCTGAAGCAGAAAATGAATTACAACTCTTTAACGGTGTTAATCTAGGCCTATGGACCTTGTTCATCGATGATTCTTCAAATATAAAAGGTGTCGGCTTAGGCATAGTCTTGATATAACCTATGGGTGAAAAGACACGGCAAGCCATCAAGTGTTATCCTATAACTAACAATGAAGCAGAGTACGAAGTTGTTATTGCAGGGCTTGAACTCGCACGGGAGCTCTCAATCGAGCAAATTGTGATCAACAGCGACTCCCAACTGGTAGTAAATCAGATACAGTGAACTTACATCGCTCGAGAGACTAGAATGCAACAGTATCTTGAAAAAGCACGAGAGATCGTGAGACAATTCAAAACATGGAACGTAATGCAAATACCTAGAGAGGAAAATGCAGAAGCAAATGCACTTGCTAACCTCGCAGCAGTCACGGAAGTAACAAAAAAAGACAATACAATTGTCGTTCAACTATTTCATTCAATAATCAGGACAGGAATGAGGTAACTTTCAACAACCTAACCTGAGACTGGAGAAACGAAATTCTTAATTTTTTGCAGAATGGCACCGTACCTGAAGACAGGAAAGTAGCTCAAGCACTTCGCCGCAAAGCTGCACGGTACTGCCTTATTCGCAGCTCACTTTATCGCAAGATGTTCGGAGGACCCCAGGCTAAATGCCTCAAACCTAACCAAACGGAACTTGTGATGAAAGAAGTCCACGAAGGACACTGTGGAAATCACTCAGGGGCGAGATCCTTAGTGAAAACACTAATCAGAGCCGGATACTATTGGCCTAAGATGGAAGAAGAAGCCGAGAATTTCGTATCCAAATGTGACAGATGTCAAAGGTTTTCCAATAACATGCATCGACCAGCAGAATTATTACATCCAATAATATCCCCATAGCCTTTCATGAAATGGGGTATGGATCTAGTGGGACCTCTTCCCACAGCTAAAGGACAGGTATGGTTTTTACTCGTACTAACCGACTATTTTACAAAATGGGTAGAGGCAGAAGCGTTCAAACAAGTGCGAGAAAAGGAAGTTAAAAGCTTCTTATGGCGAAACATAATATGCCGCTTTGGAATACCAAAGGAAATCGTGTGTGATAATGGCCCACAATTAATTGGCTCGCAAATCACAGATTTCTTCGAAAGTTGGCAAATCAAGCGGATCACTTCAACGCAGTATCACCCCGTGGATAATGGTCAAGCTGAGTCAACAAATAAGGTCATCATCAACAATCTAAAGAAGCGACTGGATAAATCCAAAGGAAATTGGCATGATGAGTTACCAGCGTTACTATGGGCGTACAGAACAACTTCAAAGATAGCCACGGGAGAAACTCCGTTCGCACTTGTTTATGGTTCAGAAGCCTTAATACCCGTGGAGATTTGCGAACCAAGCATAAGGTTCTCAACAGCCATGGAAGGTGAAAATGACGACGAATTAAGGACCAACCTGGACCTGCTCCAACCACGGAGAGAAGCAGCATTGATACAGATGGCAGCTCAAAAACAAATATAGAGCGTTATTACAACCGTAAAACTCATCTCAGGTACTTTAAGATTGGGGACTTCGTCCTCAAATTTTTTTTTCAATCAACGAAAGTAGCAGGTGCAGGAAAGCTAAATCCAAACTGGGAAGGACCTTACAAAATTTGAGGCATAGCTGGGAAAGGCGCCTATGAGTTGGAAGCTATGGACGGCAGAGTTCTACCAACAAGCTGGAACGCCATCCATCTAAAGAAATATTACTTCTAAAAGAAAAGAATACCCCCTGTTAGGTATAACACGTTCGATTTTATTTTGAACATTTAAAAATTTTACTAACTTTTTTAGATGATAGGCACAAAGCTAACCCATCACCAGATGATGATATTAGACCTGCAAAGACGCGAGGAAATAACACAATTCCCGGTCTAGGGTTACACTTTCTGATGGATGTTTTAAAAAGGGTTAAGCAGTCATCATCTAAAAAACTATATACCGTCGAGTCCGGAATATTTTTCCTTTTCAGGAAAAGGACCACAAAGAAGGAATAATCAAGTGCTCAAGATTTCATTCTTCAAAGCTCAAACACTTGGAGGACTATACAGTATGGAAGGCAAAGACAAAGCAAAAAAGACTATCAAAAAGTCAAAGCTCGGGCCTGAAGATCCATCTACCCAACAATTCAAGTGATACGAGAAAAATCGAACGAGCCAAAGACTCAAACACAAAGCCTAATCCAAAAAACCTACGAACATGTTCAGGTTAAAAGGTAAAATGTTAGCCACGAGGAAGAAATGTGTATCTTTGTACTTATGGATAAAGGATCATCATCATTGTACTCATTCAAAACTGTTGTAACTAAAAATAGTTACGAAATCTTTGTACTCATATAGAAAACTATTATCAAATAAAACAGTTACGGATGAAAAATCAAAATCCTTGTACTTGTTCAAAAAACTGTTATCAAATAAAACAGTTACTGATGTAAGAGCATTTCCCTCATGCTTCTTGAAAATTGTTGTCAACAAAAACAGTTGCGGGTGAAAACCCCAACTTGAATAAAAACTGTTACGAACGAAAAACAGTTGCTCTCTTGTATTAACTCGAGAAAACTATTACATACGAAAAACAGTTACGAAATACAAGTGTATCAAATCTGTTAAAAGAAAACAGTTGCAACATGAGTTTTAGACGATATTCAAACACATGTAAAATGTATTGAAAGTTCAAAAAAAAAATTTCCTCAGAAACATTCTTAAACATGTGAAAAATTCCTATCACTCTATTGCATTATTACACCATTATGAAGTTGAGACGTCTTCTTCATTAAGTGTCGATCAAAAAGGGCCCACTTTCATAAATTATGCCTACTACAAAAAGGCACACATTTTATATGACACCGTGCCTATTACGAAAAGGTACGAGTAATCTAAAGCATTCTATATGCAAAAATCAGAGGTAAAACTAAAACCTCGAAAAATAAAGCATGCAAAAGACTTAAAGAGTGAAACAGAAACTCGACGAAAAGCAAAAGTCATACTTGCATTAACATATTAAAACGGCTAAGTAAAAACTAAGTATTAACTTATACTTAATCGTATATAGTTTTATATACATTAAGGTGCCCCTAAGTTGTCATTTGGGGACTTTAAGAGATCCAAATTTACCCCTGGTGGGACTGGGGGTAAGCACCAATTGAGACAAAGAAAAAAAAAGGGAGGAACCAACTTCTTAAACTTCATCAGGAGGCGGGTTGACTTAACTGGCAGAAGGAGCAGGAGCGGCTTGGGACAAAGAGACTTGAGCAGCAGGAGCCTCACCTTTAGGTGAAGAGAGATTCTGACCTTGTTGAGCCTTCTCAATGGACTCCTTGATTTTTGCAATTTCATCATTAAGGTTGAAACCCTCTCGGCTCATTTCAGTCAATGTGTCGAGGTGAGAGTTCATATACGCCCAACTAACATCGACAGTTGCCCTATCTTCAAGAGCTTCGTAATATTTCTCCGATAGCATAACTTCAGCTCTTAGTTCATCCCTCTCAGTCACAGCAGCATCATTAGAGGCCCTTAAAGGAGCGAAAGACCTTTCCAGGAATTGAACTTTCTTCAAGGATTTGCGGAGATCCTCCTGGGTCTGAGTAAGATATTGCACAAGCTCGCCCGAATACTCCTCCTTTTGGTCTAGTACGACCTTCAAACTCCTAACCTCTTCAGAGGCACGAGACAGCTGCTCCGCGAATGAGGACTCTAGGATGCTCTTATCCTTGCCTGCCTGATCAGAGGATGCCTTCTCCACGGCCAACTCTGCCGTCATGACCCTCACTTGCTGCTCCAAGGTACATTTTTCTTCTTCTACGGCTTCCATGTCGAGCCTTAAGCTTTCATACTGTTCTTTCCAGTTACCTGCTTCAGCATGCCACTCCTTTACTTCCTGCTCCATATGGGAAATCTTTTTCATAAGCTCCGTGCATATAAGATTGATCTACAAAAGGAAATCAATTAGATACGATAAGTATGCCTACAAGAATGAATGAAAGAAAATACATTCTACCTTTAAAGAAGTATGCACGATCTCATTAGTCCATGTAAAGGAACTGTGGCTATCCAGCTTAGCTCTCTCTGTCGGACCTATCAACGGTTTCAACCACACCTCAGGCTGGCCAGACTTTTTAAAGAGGCTACCCTCTGCCGGAATTTCTATCATCACCTGCCTCATCTCCCTGCTGGAAGACCCCACTTCTAAAACAGAAGGCGTGGAAGCAGGAACAGATGCATGAGCCACGGGCAAGGAAGTCTGAGGAGCCGAAAAAGCCATGGGAGAGGGAGCAAGAACAGGAGCAGGAATAGGCACGAGAGCAGGAGAAATAAATGGAATAGTGGAGGAGAGTTCTCTAAGAGAAGGAGATAAAACAACCAGGGGAGTTTCATCAGCAACAGGATCAAATCCTTCCCGAAATAGATGATCAACAGAATCACGCACCGGAGAGGGAGAAGCATCCTCAAGGGCAAAAAATTCAACTCCAGGTACGGAAGGATCAATAACAGGTGTAGACTCATCGTCTGAGACCACCTTCCTTCTGTGTGACCTATGGATTAAAAAGCCCTCTTCTTCCGAGGTCCTTGACCCACCTGCTTTTCTCTTTGAAGAAGAAGAGCCTGAAATGATCTCCTGGGCCTGAGCCAGGGATAACTTGGGAACAGACGCGGATGCAGAAACTCCACGAGCAGGAAAACCTGTCAAAAGGAAAGGATTAAATAATGCTCAAAGGAAGAAACAAGTACAAACAAAAACTTCACTTATCATGAGTCTTAACTCTCCAACCAAACCTCTCAGAGAGGTACTTCCATAAACCTTCTTCCAATGGAGTGATTAACAAAAGCTTTTCTACCTAATCTCTGAAATCGGAGACATTCTCGACGGTTCCCATGATTGCTGCAAAAAGAAGAAACAGCTATTGCGTTACTAAAACATCTAAAGCAAAAAAGCAAGGAATGTGAGCTAAAATTTACTCACGTGCACGATTCCACTTCTCAGGGAAAGGAAGATTTTCTTCACCTACTAAGCCAACCATAGGCACATCAACGTATTGAAGGTACCAACCTCGATCCTTATCATCTTCAGAAGTCACTAATACCCTTTTAGTCCTAGCAACCAAGGTAAAAATTCCCTGACGGAATAACATTGGGGAATAGAGGTGAATAAGATGATGAAAGGTAAAGGGGATCGAAGCTAAGGTAGCCAAGTATCTAAAACATGCAACGACTCGCCATACAAGAGGACCGACTTGTCCTAAGCAAATTTTGAAAAATCGACAGAACTCGATGATAACCGGGTCAATGAGAGGCTTAAACCCTAATGTAAAGGGATATGTATAAACAAAAGAATGCCCCATCTTGTAAGACGTTATTCTTTGATTACTGTTTGGAACGATTACAGGAAAATCAAAACTCCAATAACAATCCCTGCGTATAAGAGGAATTAAACCTTCAGTGAGTTGGGTAGGGTATTTGTCAGACTTTCAAGAGACGACAATGAAGAAAGCTGATCTCTAAGGGCCTGACTATCCCTAGCAAAGGTGAACTCCGCATGAACTATTTCATCGACCCTCGGTTCGCGCAAAGGTTCGTGATGTCCTCTACCTTTAGACGAAGATCTAGAATCCCTAGCCCTCGGAGAAGTTAAAGACCTAGAAGAAGGAGGAGAAGTAATTTGAGAAGAGGTAGAACCCCTTGAAGGAGTAGAACATAAACTCCTCAACCTGCCGCCTCTCCTACTCTGCGTTGGTGCAGAAGAAGGAGTCAAATCATCTACGTTTATGACTCTCTTAGATTGGTTTGAAGAAGACATATCTACAAAGACAAGGAAAAAGTTATTTACAAATAAAGTTTGAAAGTTAGAAGTTTTTCGTGAAAGAAAAGAAAAGGGTATTTATACTCGAAGACAACCGTCAAAAATGGAAAAAAACAATGATGTGAAAATAATGAAATCCATAATTGAAGATGTCACTTCATGACTGATGCAGCCGCAAAAGCTCTAAAAGGCGCTGAACAATTGCAGAACCAACCTGGAAATGCCACGTGGCATAAGCATTAAATGGAAGTGACAAGCGACGCTTACGTTCAGAAAAAGATGCATTGATTCGAGTGAAGCGGCGGCAAAATATTCCCACCATAAATGAGTATCCACTTACCAAATATTAATCGATAAATATATGGTAAGTGGGGGGACTATCTGTATTGGTAAAAAAAAGCTTCACACGTGTGATAAATCTTGATGACTCAGCAGTCTACACAGAGCAATGAAGACACGATATCTGGACGGGACTCTATGAAGAGGTATAAGGCAAAGAGGCACGGCAAATCACACACACGAGTTAATTAGCTACGGAAGTCTCAACCTGATTGAGAAGATGAGAGACATGGTCAAAATGTATCTGGGCGGAACAAAAAGCAGATTCAGAGATCTTCAATTAGTGATCCACACGTTACACAACATTCATGCAACAGTTACGGTTACTCATTGTAACGTTACATTAATGTCATAATTAGTCATTAATGCTCAATTACTGAAAATGGCAGACGTTATATTAGGAAATTCCCTATATAAGGAGTAAAATATAACCTGTAAGGGGGCATCCGAACTACTATTGCAATAAACTTTACTTTTCGTGCATCTCATCGATTTTTCTTTATTTAATTACTTGTAATAATCAGTCTTGCTTTGGTTATCAAAAACCCGTATTCATCCTAAAAATAGCTTTGGTCAAATGATCTAATTCTTTGGTTAAACAATCCGTCCCTTAAATCAGTTCTTTTTCTTTTTAAAAATATTGCTCTTTTGACTGGGAGTAACAAAGGAACATACCTTTAGCATTTGCAAAGCATTAAAATATTTTGTGAAATTAAATAACATTAGAAAAGATTGATTTATAGGCCCAATCAACTGCATTGACAATTACAGTTTAGGTGTGTTGATCATGTTCTCTAGTGGTTGGAGAACAGTTATGCTAGGTTAATTATTAGGGAATACAGATGGCACTAGAATGGGACTACTATAAGGGATAATATTATACTGGTATGGACTATGGACCATGCAAACACATGCCTCTTATCAGTCATGTGGCGGAAGCGCGATTTTTATCAAAGAATTTAAATAATTATAAAAAATAAACACGCGACGAAGTTAAAGGAATTCAATATCTAATATATATATATATATATATTTTTTTTTTTTTTTAAATGACTTTATATATACGGTGACTTTAAAGTCCTTTTTTGAATATGGTGAGTCGTTGAATCAGGCGCCATCATAATTTCATGTTTTCTTTTTCCAATGACATCAGATAGAATTTTTTATAGTAATAAGTCCACATAGAAATAATGGAGCCATGTGATGGTTGACATCTCTTAGCTAAAAAGTAATGAAAATGCTAATGTCATAGAGAGGTGATAAAGCTTTGGACCCAACACCCACAACCATTAAAACCGACAGTGAAATAAATAATGCAAATAGTACATTTACAACTATATTTTTAAAAAAAAATTAGGAATTGTCTTAAATGATCGTTGATCCAATCACTTAAATTAAAAATAACCGGCTTATATATAATATATATATATATATTATCCATATATAGTATGTGTGTAATTATATATAATATGTGTATAATCACTATATAATTTACGTATACCGACTAAAAAACAAATGGTGGCCATTTGTGTAAAGATTTCTTGTTACCTTTGGTACATTGTCTATATTGCTGAAATTCTTCCCTCGTGTTGTCTACTGATTAGATGATAGAGATATTTTGATCATATCATGAGCTTCGACCATGAAAATTACTAACATTATCCCAATTTACATTTTTCATTGGATTTTGATGGTTAATTTGACCAATTTGTAGAGTGATACTTGACCTTGATTATTTAAAGTTTAGTAAGTACCAATAGAATATTGTATATATTTTATTTTTAAAAAAATAAAAGCAATACCGTTAATTCCATAATCATGATTTTGATCATTAAATCAATTTATGACAGAAGTTTTACACCTCACAGAGGATCTCTGACCTTTTAAAACATGAGAAGGCAATTTACTCTCCCCTACAAAAAAGATTCTTCCTCAAAGTGGAATTTATATTTTAAACGAAGAAAAAAAAATGAAATTATATGAATTGGAGTGTAAAATTATTACCAACATTATGGTCAGAAATGTATTTCAGAATTTATAACGTAAGAATCAAGAGGCCATCATTTGTCAATGTGAGGGGAAACTCCACGATAGCAAGATTTACCATAAAAATACCAAACAAATGAAGATTGAAATAAGTCTTTATGTGATAATATTAACAACAACAACTATATTTCGATCATAAATAAGTTCGAATCAACTATATAAATCTCACATTCTCTCTATATATAATAAAAATAAGGGTGGACTTGCAAATAGATATTGAGCACGTGGAAGAGGATTCAACATCAAAAAAAACAAAACTAGCGCGTTTACCAAAATCCTTTATTTCTTTTTCTAATAATCCACATTAGCCTAACTCCTTTGTTCCATTAATCTGAATATATTAAATAATCATAGTTGATTAAATTAATAAATGGATCTTAGAGTTGAATATAACATACAGATATTCCAACGCCAAACAAGTACGTAGGTCTGTAGATCCATTTATTTTATTAAAAGGTACAAATTCTGTTTAAACACGATAATCCAATACCCAGCACTACACAATATATTAATATTTTTCGAAATGACAAATAAATTAGAATAATGTAGATTACGGTCACATGTCTTCCCTTTTTTTTAATTTGTGCACCACGGAGTCAAAGATGTAGTCACGTGCCCCCAGATTTTACAGATCTGCTTCAAATTGCGAGACTTTTCCCCCTCAATAATCGCTAATTATTAATTTAACTGATTTTTATACAATATATATATAGTTATAGTTTAATATAAATATCAAGTGTGAATAAATATTTTAGTTCTCCACCAAGCTTGGTTAAGTTTGGAACGTTAGTTGTTCTTTTTCTATTTAAATTTCTTAAATTCTCATGGGAATGGGCTAGACACAAACTTTAGTTTTAGATAAGTTGAAATGGGAAAGATTCAAATTTCTCAAACATTTGAATAGCTTATCTTATAAACTTTGACCAAAAGAAAAAGGGAAAAAATCTGTAGAACCAAGGAGAACAGCTAGACAATAAATATGAGCAAAAGATGAGTAGTGCATAGTTGTGAAGAACATAATTAGATTTAAATTGGGTGACTAGGCGACAATAGAATGTGAAACAATGCATCCAGATTTGTTTATATTAAAATCGTTTAGAAAAGTAAACACCCTTTCATTACATGATAATCGCACTAATAATCTGTTCATCAGGTTTAGAAAAGGAAGAATATTATAGTAATATTTAATTTTAGAAATAGTAAAATATGTATTTTAATATTTTACTAACAATTGAATGTAAAATTGATCGTCGACATGATATATTCAACTTTCTCAAACAAAAGACATTTAAATACTTTCGATTAATGCCACATTTATGTTTTTGTTGTAATCTCCTTTATGAAAAGTTAGAATTCCTGGAACTAATGGATTGTAGGAAAAATGAAGAAAATAAATAATACTCCTAAGAGTCAGCTATTTGGAAATTTACCTTGTAATTAAATTTGGGTATAATTAGATATAATTACATAGTTTTAAATTATTTTCGGACCAAATAATTACTCGATCACATGAAACTAAGTGTAATTAAGGGGGACTAATTGCATTTTTTAATTTTCAAGAGGAAGGTGAGACGTGCTAGTAATTACATAGTATATATACAATGTGACTTTTCAATACCTCGTAATAAATAAAATTTAATATTTCTTGTATGCAGATATATTTGTCACATATTAAGTTTATTTATTTATCCATTCAAAATAATTTATGTAATTAATATTATTGTTATTAATTTATTTTAAAATAGAAAAATATAGTTATATTTGTGGAATTAAATTATATCATCATTATTGTTTTACCAAAAAGTGTTAAACCCTTTTTGTTAAATAATTGTAAGATGATGAGAAAAAGGGTAAATTTTAACAAAAAATAATTAACTCTAAATCAAAGAACGACAAGGAAAGCTAGATAAAGTCAAACTTAAGAATCAATTAAGACCTCGATAGAGATCTAAGATATGCGATGAAATAGCAACCTTTACGACATTATTTGATGCTATAAAGTAATGAAAGAAGAAAAAGGTCCACCGATCGTGACCACGAGATATGTCTTTATTTATTCAATGATGATGATTACAAGAACTATGGCAAGGTTCTGAGCCCTCTCTTCTTTACAAGATAGGCTTTCAAGCCCCTCCCTGTTGTAAGTGAAAAAGCGCCTGATATTGAAAAAACCCCCTCTCTTCATTCTCCCACCTGATATTTATATAATGTATTTTCCTTTACCCAACGGTCATTAGTTAGGATACCTAAGTCTTTTGATCGTGTTTTAGATTGACCATCTGAAATGTCGTAGCGTCCACTTCCCCATACAGTCCTTCTGAGTGTACGATCTTGGCCGTGGTCGAGGTGCTCGTCACTGTAGTGCCTTATGAATACGACTTCGGCTCAATCGATCCTTTGTCGTTCCTCTTCATGCAGATTTTCGTTTGACCAGATTTCGACCCATACAATTATGTTATGCCAAACGAAGATGTCTGTATAGTTACTATATTGTGCAACTAAGGGAAGGGACAATTATGAAGAACAAAAAGGACAAAGGCATCAATTATGCCATTTGCGGGAGTAAAAACTTACCAATATGGGGTATTTATATGAATCCAATAGATACATGGCACATATTTTTACAAATATAATTATTATTAAATCATAATTAATTAATAATACCTTAATTTATCACTCAAAGAGTAAATTCAAATTAGTAGAATTGATATAAGTATTTGGTACGGGTAAGTTTTAAAGTTGGGTGTGCATTGAGGTAATGAAGAACGTGAAACACATGGATTTGCTTAACAATAATATCATCTGAACGTAAACCACCCATTTTTGACTCTTTTGTTGCTTTTCCCAAAATTGTCGTTAGGTGTGGACTGTTATAATCATCTGTTTAGGGCAGAGGCCGGTAACAGTATGATGATGATATAGGGGAAATTACGTGACACGTCAATATATATATTATATTTATTATTTATAACAGAGTTCTTGAGTTCGACTCTCAGTAAAAGTATTTTATTTTTCTGTATTCGCGTTGGTTGTATTCGTTGGCGCGAAATATATATATCGCTTTTATTTTTCTGTATTTCTGTATTCGTGTTGGTTGTATTCGTTGCGCTAGGTATCACTTTTATTTTTCTGTATTCGCGTTGGATGTATTCGTTGTGCGAAGTATCACTTGTATTCGTTCGCGTATTTGTGTTCGTTGACACAAGTTGTGTTCGTTACGCGTTTGAATACAAATTATACAAGCTGATAACAATTGACAGTAACTGAATAATAATTAGACAAACTATAATTACTAAGCTTTAAATTATAGTGCTTTAGGAAAAATCCTCGACAAAATACTCCACAAAATAGGAAGAAAAATTAAAAATAAATTGTTGGTTTTATTAGACGTCAATCATTTTGCCTTCTTCACATATTTTTAAAAAATTTCCTAGATGAAAATCCAATTCCTCGCACTACTTATAGGTTACAATTCGAATTATAACGTTATGATTATTGTGATATAGAATAACACATGTATTAGTTATATGCATAGTTGTTAGTTCTGTTATGTGACAATTATTAGTGAATTATCTAGTAGTTAATTGGTTAAGTTAAATTAGCTGGATAGATAGGTGTATAAATGCGTTAACTGTATCTTCAATAGAACAGTGATTTCATTTCCTCTTTCAGCTAACTCTCTCTCTAAACTTCCGCCATTGTTGCAACTAAGAATCTCTTGCATTTTAGCATGGTATCAGAGTCAGGCCTATCTCAATTATTGTTATTGATGTTGGAACTCCATTATGTTGTCTATGCTTCAGTTTGCAGGTCTGGACATGAAGAAAGATGTTGAGTTGTCCCACACCAGTAGAATTTGAGGTCCTTGATCTTTTTATATGGTCTTTGGCAAAATCCGCACCTTATAAACTAGCTTTTGGTTTTGAGTTAGGCTAAAGTCCATTTATCAATGGGTTCAATGTCTCAATGACTCGGTCCTTCTCCTTTATTAACATCCTAAAATAAAATAAAATTATTTCTAATACTTATTTTTCAGGAAAATATTTATTTTTATTAAATTTCTCTATCGTGTAATGCAGTTTTAGCATTAATGATTTTTTTCTGGCCATGTGCAATTACTGCGTGTTCCCATTACTTTCGTGCTCTGGAATCATGTCCTACATCCAAAAGTCTCCTTTTATAATAATGTAATCTCAGATATCATTTATATATAATATTTCTTTTTAGATAATTAAAAAGAAAAAAACAACGGACTTCCCCTCCACTTAAAAAAAAAGAAGGGCATGAGCCGTTTTCCTTGACAATATATTTTAGGCGGCTACCCGTACGACTGTTTGGTTGGGAGCAATATGTTCATTTAAATGAGAATTTTAAAATAGTTCTTGAGCTTAGTTACCATAATTTGTACTTCGTATATACCTTAGATATAGTGTTTTCATTCTTTTTCTCTGGCTAATTTTATTATTTGTATTCATATTTAGAGCCCGTTTGGATGTAAGAATTTTTTTCTCTTTTTTCATAAATTAGTGTTTGGCCATAAAAACGTGCACTTAAACATTGATTTGCTATTTTCTTTATTGGCTGCTAAATATTGAAAACAATGCTAGTAGGAAACACACACGATCACAGACATGTATAAATAAAACATTAATATATGCAACTGCTTAAGTAAATAATAGGAGCTAATAACTAAACAATCATTAAAATATACAATGTGCATCTATATTATTCTTATCCTCCTTTTCTTTTCTTGCTTTAATTATTCTTTTCCTGTCTTTAACCGAAGTTGGCAATCTACTAGTAGTAGCAAACTGGGACATGTGAACTGTGATAGTGACGACCAGATAAAGATTGTGAATATTGATGAGTTGTTTCCCTTTTTTGTTTGTCATAAATTTCGGAACTTACACAACGGAAACTCAAAAAATACTCGCTTATATATAACACCATGAGACATCCATAAATATACAATTAATAACTAGCCTTCGGATATGAATATGGTTGAAATTTGAAAACAAATTAGTTTTTCAAAACGAGATAAAATAAATAACTTTTAAAAGTTAAAGTTGTATTTGAACATCCATTTTATTCGAAAAAAATTTAAAGTTTTGCTAGTAAAAAACTACTCTATGAGCTGTTTTAGAATTTGAAGATTTTGTTTTCGAAAATCTACCAAAAATGATTAAAATCTATAAACAACCAGATATTTGAAAATAAAATTTGACAAAAAACCCTCAAATTTTATGGCCAAACAGGAGCATAATATCTTGTATTACTTGGTTGATTTTTCGCATTATAACTCGTGGGAAATTAATAATACTACTTAACAATATCAATATAAAAATAAAAGTTAGACATAAATCTATTATTTAAGTGAGACTTTTAACTTGATATTTTTCACCTTCTTATTAATCAAGTTGTTAAGTGTTAACCAATTAATTAATACTTCAACAATAGTTGGTACTTTTTGTTAATCCACTAATTTGGAACCCAATTTTGTCTGGTCCTACAATAATTTTGGGTAACTCTGCTTTATTTATTTATTATTAATGAGTACTTTACGTAAGATTAGGTTAACCTAATACACTTTTGCGCTCTAACATTTGGTCTTATCTACGAAAAGAAAAGATTCGATTTATACTATGGAAATTTCACGCAAACTATTAATCTTACAATTATTTAAGGCCACTAAAATCTCCAACACATTTTGCTCAATATATATAATATGTAGCGCTGACTCTTCACAAAATCATCAGAATTCACGCAACTCCCGCTTCTTTCTCTCGTTCAGCATCCCCAACATAATATTATTATAGCACAGGAAATTGAGAAAATTCGAAGAAAGTTGATTTCTTGGAAGTGGGGTTTATGTATAGATTCATGTACAGTAATATATAGAGAGAAAGAGGGTAATAATGGAAGATCAAGGTGATATAGAGAATGAAGGAGGAGGAGGAGGAGGAAATGGGGTGATGATAATGGAAAATGGCAAAGATTTGGAGAGGAATATTTCAGCGGTTTCAGATAGCGGTATTAGACAGCCATTGCTTAGTTCTAAAAGCAGAGTCAATAATACCTCACAAATTGCTATTATAGGAGCCAATGTTTGCCCCATTGAAAGTCTTGATTATGAGTATGATTCTGTTTTCTTCTATCTTTATCTGCTAATTTGTTATTTATTCCCAGTGTTTAGTTATGGGGTTGTTTTTTGCCCTCTAATTCTTCAATCTTGCATGTTGCATCTTTTTGTTATTTTTTGTAAGTCAAAGATAAGTAGTACTTTGCATGCTGTTGTGTATTTTTGTTTAATGTCTGATTATTTGGTTCAAAATCATGGCCTTTTCTACTCAATTCCCTATCTCTTTTGCTATTTGGTTCTCCAAGTTTTTTTCTTTTTGTTTAACTAGATCAGGGAATCCGGGGTTGATAAAAGAATTTTGTAGCTTGATGGCAGAGAAGAAAAAAACATGGGAAAAATTAAATAAAAGGAGCCACTAATACTTGCAGTAGACCGTCTACGTCACATCTTTCGGGTGCAGCCCTTACCCAGACCCCGCGTGAACGTGGGATGCCTTGTGCACCTGGCTGCCATTTTTAGTAGAGCTATAGCAAATTATGAACATTTATGCCTAAATCATAGTCTTACAAACAGGAGGGTTTGTTTATAGTTGGTCATCCTCATTGCTCTAACAAGGTAGTAGTAAAATTTGAGGGTTGAAATTCTTGGTGAAGTGTGGTAACAGACACAGTCTCATTATGCATAGAGCTTTTGCTTTGAGTTCGTGCTCTCAAACCTTCTGTTTTGGATGGTATTGTCCCTCAGATACTGCTTATAATTAACAAGTCGCTGATTCAGAGAAGAAAAATATCAACTTTGTAACAGCTTCACCCATTTTAACTAGGAAACCCAAAGTGCATAGAGCAGTTAGTAGCTTGCTAGGTAGAACATACTTTAACTCAAGTTGTTTGCTTCTGTTATTGGTCAAAGAAGGTACAAAGTATCCGGCATTGATTTTTCCTAATTACATATACAGTACCGTCAAAAGGTCATTGTTCATATTCTAGTCAAGGGTTTTAACTAAATTTTTATTGGAGTTCTCTGATTTTGGCAAAGCTAATTCATTTTTTTGCAGGATTATTGAAAATGACCTTTTCAAGCAAGATTGGAGATCTAGGAAAAAGGTCCAGATATTTCAATATATATTCCTAAAGTGGACACTTGTGCTTCTTATTGGATTGGGTGTTGGGCTTGTTGGTTTCTTTTTAAACATAGCAGTGGAAAATATTGCTGGCTTCAAGCTTCTGCTCATTAGTGACTTAATGCTTCAGGACAAGTATGTACAATTTCCATTCATGATGATAGCTTCTGTGATAACTTTGAACTGATTTATCCTGAATTTTCGTAATATCAAAATTTGCAACCAACATCGTTCAAGTTATTTTACCAAACCGTGAAAGATGCAGTTGAAGCTTTTTCAAGATTGAGTTGCAACTTTTGAGTGATGATGTCATATGTAAGGTGCCTTAGGAACCCCGACCATCTATAAACTGCGTAATTGTTTCTGATGCATGACACATTTATCAGTATGCAAACTTCACAACAGAACATTTAAGTAGTCCTGCACACTTTCTTACCTACTTTTTAAAAAATAGTTGTGCATTAGGAATATGAGGCTGATGAAAGAACGTGAAGAAAGCAAAAGTAGTTACCAATTGTAAGCTAGGATATTTACTTTTTTTGTCAAACTTTTCTTTGTCTTGCTTTTCGTTTGAATCTTTAGGTGTTAGAGAGTCTTTTATACTAGTAGTTTAATTTCTTAAAAAAAAAATCGCGCCTGGATGGAAACTGGGTTTTGCTTTATTCCAGTTTTGTTATTAAGGTTAAAAAAGTAAAATGAAGTCATGGACTTGATGCCTGAAAAATTTGAGCTAATACAGATATCATGGATACTTTTGCTCATTGTTATGTGGGTGGTGAAGTCCGAGCAACTTTTCTAGTTAGTAAGGATAGTGACTGGTTTATTTCGTTTACTTCTTTCAAGTAACTATAAAGTGATTTTTATTCCACTGCAGGTATTTCCGTGGATTTGCTGCTTATGCGTGTTGCAATTTGGTTCTTGCAACTTGTGCTGGAATCCTATGTGCATTTATTGCACCAGCAGCTGCAGGGTCAGGAATACCTGAAGTGAAAGCATATCTCAATGGTATCGATGCTCATTCTATTTTAGCTCCAAGTACTTTATTTGTGAAGGTAGGTCTCTCTCTCTCTCTCTCTCTCTCTCTCTCTCTCACACACACACACACACACACACACACACACACATATCATGTTTCCATATTTGAGCACATTGGTGATAGGGCATTCTTATCAAACTGAAGTAAGGATTTTGACCTTGCTAGTCGCAATTCAGATATCTATGCTAAGTTTCTAGGCATGACAGATGAAAATTTAATGCACATAACTAAATTGGGATGGGTGAATTGGAGGATGCTGCAGAATATTATGCGATAGAAAGATATATATTCTTTAACATGGTAGCAATACGAACAGTGTTATATGAGAGTGAATGATGTGCCGCTAAACTCGAGCATGTACACAAAATGAGCATGGTAAAAATGCAGATTCTTTTTGATTAAGAAAAATGCAGATGAAAACCATTGATGGAGCTAAAGGAGATGGGATGGCTGCGCCAGGTTGATAGGCCAGAGGCTTGTGGTGGTGAGGCTCTGCATTGGAAAATCAGGGCCTCCAAATAATTGTTTTTCATCATTCATAAAAGCATTATATTCGAACACTCTATAAGCAGGCATATTTTTGTATGCTGCACCTCAGTCTATTCTTTGTTGTTTTGCCTAACAACTGCATCATGGCAGCAATAATAGAATAACCTTCTGAAGAGAAAAAGTGATCGATTTACATTACATGACTTTTTTTTATATTTATCAGTCAAACTGTTCCTTTGATAGTTTGATTTCATAAACCCTCCATGATAGCATTTCATTTTTTTTCTTTTGGTTTCTATGTCTGTTGTATTACATTGAACTATCAAAAATTTAAGGGTGGATGCTTTAATACCTTTGCTGTATATAAGCCAACTGTCATTCCTCCAGCAAACTCAAATGATACTTCTGCTTGTGGTTCTGTGGTTGGAAGGCTTTAAATGCAGTTATGCTTTATTTTAGCATTGATTATCTCAGTTGCTGAAAATCATTCCTTGAAATGCTAATTCTTAAACATCTGACAGATATTTGGTTCTGCTTTGGGTGTTTCTGCTGGATTTGTTGTTGGCAAGGAAGGACCCATGGTCCATACTGGTGCTTGCATAGCAAACTTACTTGGACAGGGCGGCTCCCGCAAGTATCATCTGACTTGGAAGTGGCTGAAGTATTTCAAAAATGACCGTGACCGTAGAGATTTGATCACTTGTGGTGCTGCAGCTGGTGTTGCAGCTGCTTTCCGAGCCCCAGTCGGTGGTGTTCTTTTTGCTCTTGAAGAAGTAGCCTCATGGTCTCTCTCTCTCTCCCTCCCTCTCTCTCCCTGTGTGTGTATTTGATTTCTCTCTCTCTCTCTCCCCCTCCCTGTGTGTGTGTATTTGATTTCTGAATGATGTTAAATTTAAAAAGCTTGGTACTAGTAGTATCTTGTTATATTTAATGGATGATCCAATAAATTGGCGCTAACTAGGAAGAAGTTGTGATGTCTCAAAATCTGCTTCAGAGGGGTTTTGCTTGGAATAATGTAAATTTAATGTCTCTCTCTCGACCTCGGGAAGAATGGGAGTCACCGTGTCAATAAGCTTTGAACTTAGGATTGCAGGAATTGTTTGCAACTATGGACCCCAAACCCATTCCCAAGGATACTGTCTTTAGATGAATGTGAAACTTTGATTGACGAATGTGTAAGGTGGTAGGTGTTATGTGTCCTCAAGAGTGTCAAAAGGTTCAACATCAAGTGGTTCTGCGGCTCTCATCAACCTTCCAAGGAAAATGTACCTGCCAATAATCCATTCGATGATGCTATTGTTCTCAATTTCATTTGCTTATTGATTACTGGCTTGTAATTGTTGTAAGAAGGCTTGCAGTCTTAAATATTCAACTATTCTATTTCCTGTTTTAGGTGGCGAAGTGCTCTTCTTTGGAGGACCTTCTTCTCAACTGCTGTAGTAGCTATGGTGCTCAGATCTTTCATTGTATTCTGTCGGAGCGGGAAATGTGGACTATTTGGTCAAGGAGGTTTGATAATGTATGATGTGAATTCAGGTGCACCTAATTATAACACTGTAGATGTACTGGCAGTGTTGTTAATTGGAGTTCTCGGAGGCCTTCTTGGAAGCCTTTATAATTATCTTGTGGACAAGGTCCTCCGGACTTACAGCATCATTAATGAGTAAGTAACTTAATTCTGCTAAAAAACTAAGTTTAGTTACTTCAGCTTCTGTTAGTAGTTATTACTACTAAACAACTTATCTTTGGGCATACACGATGTTTTCCTGAAGCATCTCTTGAGCTTCTTTAATGCTCTGCTGCTTTACCTCTCCCTTTCATGCCATTATTTTTCAGATGAGATTTGGAGTAGATAAACGCAACTGTTATAAAAGCGTAACTTATGACATATAATCAGATCTCACGAACATTAGTCTGGAAAAGCTAATTTTAAAGGGATCCTTTGCTATTTCCATCAAACCTATTTCTCAATGTTTTTCCCTTCCCATGTTATTTGATGCTTGTCAAGATATGCTTTATTTATGTCTTACCTCCATATTTTCTCTATTTTACCACTGGTTTTATCTACTTTTACTTCTACTATTTGAATTTTCTTGGGTGAATTAGTTTGGGTTTCTCCTGTTTACTTTCCTTTTCAATAAGGAACGTAAGAATTTGAATATTCTCTGTGATTGGATTGCAGGAGGGGTCCTGCTTTCAAAGTCTTGCTCGTAATGACCATTTCAATCCTGAGTTCTCTTTGCTCGTATTGTCTACCGTGGTTTGCAACTTGCACACCATGTCCTGTAGGCTTGGAGGACAAGTGCCCTACTATAGGTCGCTCTGGAAACTATAAGAATTTCCAGTGTCCAGCCGGACATTATAATGATCTAGCCTCCCTGTTTATGAATACCAATGACGATGCCATCCGCAATTTGTTTAGCTCAGATAATTCCAGCGAATTCCACCTCTCTTCGCTTTTTGTCTTCTTTGCTGGGGTATATTTCCTTGGCATCGTTACCTATGGAATTGCTATTCCCTCTGGGCTATTCATTCCCGTCATACTTGCTGGTGCCTCCTATGGACGTTTTGTTGGGACTGTCTTGGGTTCGATATCCAATCTTAATAACGGCCTCTTTGCTCTCCTTGGTGCTGCCTCCTTCCTCGGGGGTACTATGAGGATGACTGTATCCATCTGTGTCATACTACTTGAGCTCACTGATGACCTGCTAATGCTTCCATTGGTGATGCTTGTGCTCCTTATTTCAAAGACTGTGGCTGATTGTTTTAACCATGGTGTCTACGACCAGATTGTGAAAATGAAAGGCTTGCCTTATTTGGAAGCACATGCGGAACCATACATGAGGCAATTGGTTGCAGGAGATGTTTGTTCAGGGCCTTTAATTACATTTTCAGGTGTTGAGAAGGTAGGGAACATAATACATGCTCTGAAGTTTACTAGACACAACGGGTTTCCCGTGATTGATGCACCGCCATTCTCAGACGCACCAGAGTTCTGTGGACTTGCTCTAAGGTCGCACCTACTTGTTTTGCTCAAAGGAAAGAAATTCACGAAACTAAGTGTATTGAGCGGCTCCAGTATTTTGAGGAGTTTTCATGCGTTTGATTTCGCTAAGCCAGGATCAGGGAAGGGGCCTAAGCTCGAGGATTTGTCCTTCACCGATGAGGAGATGGAAATGTATGTAGATCTCCATCCTGTCACAAATACATCTCCATACACAGTAGTGGAAACCATGTCTCTGGCCAAAGCTGCAATCCTTTTTCGACAACTTGGTCTTAGACACTTGTGTGTTGTACCAAAAAAGACTACCGGGGTAAGTCGTTCTTTTCCCTTCTCATCCCTCGCCCTCCAAGATAATTATATGTAAATGTCCATAATAAGTAGGATTAGAATCTAAATAATAAGGTAACTTACTTGCTAGAATAGGTGACAATACAGTCAGACTTCTGTATAACCGCATTACCATATAACGTCCATTCATTATAAAATATTGGAACTAATACGGTTGTTATAGAAAGTTTGACTGTACTTCCATAGCATAACAAAATTACCATATGATTGTTTTGACATATAGTTTTATGTTTCTGCATGCAAATTCACAACACTGGTTCTAAAGATTTAGCTCTTTTAAATATGCAGAGGGATCCAATAGTTGGAATTTTGACAAGGCATGACTTTATGCCAGAGCATATAAAGGGACTGTATCCACATTTGGTCCATCACAAGTAGCAGAGAGAAAGTAGCTCTTTCAACCGGCAATGGGCCAACCATTATTTAGGGAGTGTTATACATACATTCCACATTGAGCTCTGTACACAATCTTCCCAAATTTTCTCATTGACAAAATTGAATTTAGTGGTTTCAATTAGAGCTAAAGTTTGAGTTTTTGAACTTTCTTTTTTTGATGGTTTAACAAATACTGCATAGAGTATCTCAATAACACATCAATAGTTTGAACAAGTCACAAGTCACAAGTCACAAGCTTTAGGCCCCCACATTAGGGGCCCCCCACTTTTTACCAATAATTTTCTTCTTAAATTAAGTATTTTCACTCCTATTACAGATATTGGTAAAAATTGAAAATGATAAATATCTTTGTTCCTTAAAAATTGGCCCCTAACGTGTAAATACAATTTTTTTTTAAAGTCTTTTCTTTATTAAATATTATGTAAATCTTTCTACTTCCTCTCTTGCTTTTCACAATATTCAATTTTCTTTTTTGAACCAAATGTTATTATTATTATATTTTTCCTTTGTGCCTCCAATAGATCTATTGTTCTACATTTTTCGTCTATCAAGCTAAAGCCCACGAAGTATATTGAAACCAACAAATATTTATTTTCTCATCAAGTTAATGAATCAGGTTCTTCTATTTCAGTTTACTAGTAATAGTTTTCATCTAACATTTGTTTGCCTCTTGCCACCCTCGACCACAAACTAGAATTTGAAAGAAGTTTTTTAAAACTAAAATTGATAAAATCTTACTTAAAATCAACCATGGCGCAAGAGAGATTGAATGGATTATCTATACTATCAATTGAAAAAGAATTATTAGGAGAAATTAATTATAAAATAATTATTCATAATTTTGCATCTCAAAAAGCTAGAAATTAAATTTCATTTTCATTCCTATACACTGTTTGAAACTTTATTATCCTTAATGTTTATGTTTAGTTAATTACCCGACATAAACAAGTTTTGTATATAAAATATATACAATCCACTTTAAAAAGCTCTCAATCCATTATTTGTGCCTTCAATCAAGGGATTTAATTACACCTTTTTTCTTTTTTCTCTGCTCTCTCCCCTCTTCTCTCCAGATTCACTCTTTCTCCCTATATCTCCATTAAAAAATCTTAAAAAGATTCAAGAGTCAACAATCACTGACCATAAAATAAACTAACAAAGAAAAGGTAAAGGTAAAACCTGGGGACAATGTGTACCACGCCACAAATAGCCTTTCACTGTCTCTCTAAATTGGTGGGTGCATGTTATCCTTCTCTCAACTATTTATCGTTGCTGTCGCCATTCAAATTTTTTGTATTAAAAATTATTTACTCGTGCAAACTAAATTAAATTAGATATACGATGGATGAAAATTTTATTTTGGGTAAATAGGTGACCGCGCCCACAAGGGAATTGTCAAGTACATTTAATTAAAAGGAGGATAAGCAGATTTGAATGTCTTTCAGCTATACAAATTTTATACAAATATGTCTTTTATATATTTTGTATTTGATTTATACACAGTAAAAATAAAATTCATATAACTAATTAGCTTATCTACAACTTTCACACATTATTTCTACTAAGTTAAATACAACTACAATAGCATACAACTTAAATACAAACTTTATACAATATGTCTTTTGTATATTTTGTATTTAATTTATACACAGTAAAAATAAATTTCATTCAACTAACTATATATTATACAACTTAACTACAACTTTCACACATTATTTCTATCCAGTTAAATATAACTACAATAACATACAACTTAAATACAAATTTTATATAAAATTTATACAATATGTCTTTTGTATATTTTGTATCTGATTTATACATAGTAAAAATAAATTTCATACAACTAATTATATATTACACAATTTATCTACAACTTATCTATAATTTTCTTACATTATTTCTACAAATTTTTTACAATTTCGTAAATATAGTGCATATCACATCTTCTTCTTCTTCTTCTTCTTCTTCTTCAAGTTTCAATCTGAAATTCAGCCAAAATCAAGTCTAATCTTCACCAAAACACCCTCAAAATTGAGATATAAACTCCAAACCATATTCCTAATTGTCTGCAACAACACGTAATCCAAACAAAAAATGGTTTTTGAAAACCTAAATTCGAATTCAAAGCTTCAAAGCTTTTTAATGGTTGTCAATGGTGGAATTGATGCTCTCTTTTTCTTTGCTTTACATTACTGAAATTAGGGATTGAGAGATAGAGAGAGACATAGAGAGAATACCAATTCTTTGCAACAACATCCAATTCAAATAAATAATATTTTTTGAAAACCCAAATTCGAATTCNGGGGGAGACGTGGAGAGAAAAACATGGGGGGGGTGGAAGATATGTTAGAGTGATTTTAGGATTAATTCCCTTAAAATGTACATAAATGGTAATTAGGCATATAAAACGTAATTATAGTAAAATTTGAGTAGGAAGGGTAGTATAATTTCATATAGTATATAGGAATGTAAAAGTTCTATTTTTTAAGAAAAAAAATTAAAGGTCTTTTCTACTAGTTTGGCTTTAGGACTCTAATAGTGTTGAACCGTCCCTGGAACAAGACAAAGAGATTCATCACTAAAGATGTTGCAGTAAAGCAAAAGATTATGTCATACTCCCTCTGTCTCAAATTATGTGTTGTGTTTCTCTTTTACACTCCCCTTAAGAAATATTAATTAGGAAAGGGATTAGACTATTTTACCCTTATTTATGTCTTAAGATAAAATCTCTCTTATTCAATTTATGTGTTATCTTCATCTTGAAGAACAATTATTACTAAGGATAAAAAAAGAAAATAATAATCAATTTTGTTTTAAACTTTTAAGATGACAAATAATTTGAGACACATATTTTTAGTAATTACGAGTGATAATATGAGATTGAGGGAGTATCAATTAGGTAGAATTCTTGTACAGTTATATGAGTTAATATAAAAGAGAAAGAACGGTCTGTCTCTCTCTGATTACACAACCAATGCCCTAGTGCAGTTATTTGAGTTAATACAAAAGAGAAAAAAGCAATTATTGAAGTATTAATGAATTGAAATTCGATTTAACGATCTTCTATGTCAAATAAGCATATTAAAAAGGTGACAGCTACTTCTTCGCCGAACCAGGAACATAGTACTAAATTTTGTTGGTGGAAACAAATAGTCAATAAAAGAAATATCAAAGCTAAAATTTTTGCGACGAAGCAAAAAAGGGTAGGGTTCGACTTCGTTTCCCTTAATCCTTTTTGTTTTAATTTGTCATCCCAATTTTGCAAATGATAATTTTTCCATCATCATTTTCAAGCAACATTGCTCCAACGGGATGACGAAGTGATATTTAGTGAATCTAATATTAGCACGAGGTACTAATACACGATTCATTAGTGGTGATAATAATAAATACTAGGATTGATGCTCACAATAAAATTCAAAATATTTTTACAAACATCTATACTATATTCAAAGTTTTCTGGGGTTGATAAAGTGAAATGGGATCACTCTAGCTCATTGAACGTCTACTTCGGGCCATTGACATCATAGTTCTATTGATATATATTTAACGAATAACAAACTATTCAATGTTGGTTGACCTTTCACACGTGAGGTAATTCATATTTACTGGAAGGGGGTTTAAATTAGCTCTTCCTTATCTGATTTCTCTCGAGATAAAACAATTTGCTTCATATCCCAAAACGGCTAAGGAATAATCAAACAAGACGGAAATGTTGGGGTAAGCCAGAAAAGTTTGATCTAATCGGATTTAGCGTTGACATAAATATCCAATAGCAAGACAAGTAATTATGAACCTTGTTGGCTATCGCCAACTTTATGATTTGTATCACAATGCTATGAGTTTAAATGCAGTATCAAGATTCAAGACCACCTTGAATCAGTTGGTTCTTCTATTTTTTTCATATTAACTCTGTAAAAAGATAATAAAATTAGTAGCTAATTTTTAGAAGCACTAACATTTTGGCGAGAAAACCTTGGAATTTTGGAAATTTAGCTGGCCAATTAGCACAATTTAAAAAGTAGATGGGGCTCTATGTAATTAATTGAAATATAAATCGAACAAAGGAAGTTTTGGAAATCGTAAAAGCAAAATGCAGGTGGTGTTTCCCCCTTACGTACAGGCGCATATTAGTCGGTTGATATTTAATTTGTAGTAACTGCCGAGATGACAGTCCAACGATCAAATTCTCAGAAAAAAAAAAATTTTCTTTTCACAAAATAAAATATAAAAAAACGAATACCAAATCAGAAAAGCATTCCCATTTTCGCCATTTTCGGTATCTGTTAAATCTCCAACAACTGATCCCTTCATCGCCGTGAACGTCATGGCAAAGCTCTAGTTCAACAAATGTTCGCATTCGCTAATCTTGAGACGATTCTCTGCATTAATTCTTCGCAATTAGCAAATGCATTGTTCTGTACGATTCCGTGATAATAATTTTTTATAAACGTATTTATGCATGTAATGTGTGATTTCTTTAGCGTACGAATGATCTGATTGCTTTTGGTGAAAAAAACGGTGTAGTTTGGTATTGGTTTTGTATCGGAGATTGTTTGATTTGTTGGTGAGGTGGATCAATGGAGGCAATCGAGGAATTGGAACAGCTCGGCGATGCGATGAGGCAAGCGGCTGCGCTTTTAGCCGACGAGGATGTCGATGACGCTGCGTCGTCGTCTAAACGGCCTTCAACGTTCCTCAATGCAGTGGCGCTTGGCAATACCGTAAGTTTTCTGGCAATTACCACGTGATTTGTGATTCTTCTGTATGTTGTGTGATTCTTCTGTATGTTGTGTGATTCTTCCCTAGATACAATGCAGCATATTTTGGAAGTACTACATACCTAATTTTTCTAGAAAGGATATGTATTTGTCAACTTGATGTTGAAATGCACTTGTTTTGCATACTTGAGAATGGCGGCATCCTATACTTTGGATTTAAGTTATATCATAAATATTATACTATCAATGAATTTTAACTGTGACATCTTGTCAGTGACCATTTTTACCAGATTAGTTAATGCTTATCAAGTAAGTGACCTAATTTGTAAATATTTTATATGGCGTCAGTGTATAGAACTTAATCTCTTATAGTATTTGCACTCACCAAGAGGCGTATCCAAGTAGAACCCATAACTCTCTCCCCAAACCATGTGTAACAATGTTATATTTCTTCAAAATTACTTAAATATATGTGTGTGAACCCATGCTCAAAGACTCTTATGATGCAATTATTATTGGGTGCACCTCTATATGTGAAATTGGTAGTTCAAATCCCACTCTGAACGGCCTTGTTTTCGGCACGAAGTATAGATATATATGTGAAAATTACTAAAATTTCAAAAAGAATATTATTTTGAACCTAAAATTTCAGAAGTGCGGTGGGTTCATGGTAAAAGACTAAAGTTAAACCCGTCAAATGTAAATTCTAGATCCATATCTTCACAATAGTGCACCCATCCTCTTGAAATACTGGATCCGCCTCTGCACTCACCTGCTCATCAATTACATAATTATCTGACAATGACAAGCTATAATTGTCCAATAAATTTTGCGAGCATTTGTCCTTTGGAGCTGGTACCTCTTGTTAAGTTTAACAGAGATAAACAGACACGCAGAGATTTTTTTCATGATAAGGTGACAGTCAACTTACTTTAAACAAGCAGTTACATAGTTAAACAATTGGCTTTAATTGTTTTCATTCTTTTCACTCTATTTAGGTTCCAAACTGAGTTAGAATTTTGTATAAGAACCAAACATTTGCAGCATGACTGTTGAATCATTTCCAATATTGTGAAATGAATCTTCAGCTTAATTCTTCATTCACTTCTGGTTACGGTGTGGATAATATATCTAATCTTTGACAATTTCTCAGGGTGCTGGTAAATCAGCTGTATTGAATAGTCTTATAGGACATCCTGCTTTGGTTAGTTTCTTCTGCTTAAATTTTTCGTTTTAGTTTCAGAGAGTACAAATTAGATTCATATGTAAGATATTGCTGCAACTCTTTTTTCATGTTTCCATTTCTTTTATCTTGATTTGGCCAGCCAACTGGGGAAGGAGGTGCTACTCGTGCTCCTATATGCATTGACCTTAAAAAGGATAGTTCCTTAAGCAGCAAGTCAATTATATTGCAAATTGACAGTAAATCCCAACAAGTCTCTGCAAGTGAGGCCTTTCCCGAGTTACTATAGTACAGCTCTCTATGATTCTATTTTCACTAAAAGCTTATAAATAGGGCATACTCTAATCATACTTGTTCACTCTTTGGCCCAACAAAAGGTGCTCTTCGCCATTCTTTACAGGACAGACTAAGCAAAATTTCAAGCAAGAGCCGAGACGAGATATATTTGAAGCTTCGAACTAGTACAGGTGTGTCTTGGAATTGATGTTTACAGCTACTTTTGAAGTGGTATGGATTTTCACTTTGTTGCGTGTTAACCTGGTAATAATATTCCACACTTTAGTAGGATATTAACCCCAATATTGGTTGACATTATTTTCCTTTGGAGTTTTTCAACCCTAGGATTCTTCCGCTGATATTTGTTGTTGGATTTAGTTGAACTTCGGTATAGTACCTGGTCTATATACTAGTTTCTCTCTGCACTTTAATTGTACTGGAGAAAATCTTTTTCTATTTTTTATTTTTTCCTATATTGTTTATTTATTTGATGTTGGATCTCTGAAATTTGGATTGTCTTTTACTGATGCTTCTCTGTCCAGATTGCATGAACAGACTGGTTTTCTGCTTTTCATTGTTGTTTCTGTGGGAAAAATTGTCTGTTTCAACTGTTTTTTTTTCTTTTTTCTTGCCGTACAGCTCCTCCATTGAAGTTGGTTGATCTACCTGGAGTGGATAAGGGACATCTTGATGATGCTTTGGTTAGTGCAAAATTAAACATCATGGATTCCAATTATGAAATTCACTTTCTTATAGGAGTTTGAAGGCTGTTCCTTTTTCCTTACAGAGTACATATGTTGCACGCAGTGATGCCATATTACTTGTTGTGATTCCTGCTGCTCTAGCACCAGAAATTTCCTCATATAAAGCACTTAGAATTGCAAAGGAGCATGATGGAGAATGTGAGTTGCACTATCAAATTTTGTTCTTCAATTATTAGTTTCACTTCTCCCTATCTCAAGATCGCTGAAAGCATATTTCGCTAATGTTTCAGGTACAAGAACTGTAGGTGTTATTAGCAAGGTAGATCAAGCAGCTTCAGATCCAAAAGTTCTTGCAGCTACCCAGGCCCTTTTGTTAAATCAGGGACCACCAAGCACATCCGATATACCATGGGTTGCTTTGATTGGTCAATCTGTTTCTATTTCCTCAGCACAGTCAGGAAATGTAGGCAATGATAATTCGCTAGAAACAGCATGGCGTGCTGAGACTGAAAGTCTTAAATCCATTTTAACAAAGGCTCCTCAAAGCAAGCTTGGTAGGCTAGCACTAGTGGAGACCCTTGCTCAACAGATCCGTAATCGAATGAAAGTCAGACTTCCGAATCTCCTCTCAGGGTGATGTCCTATTCCATTGTTTTAATTTCCTTTTCTTGATTTACATTTGGTCAATTAGTTTCAAAAGCAAATATATCTGTTTTGTACCAATTTAGTTCACAAAGCAACACATTTTGATGATTTCTTTTTTTACATACTTTAGGCACCACAAATGTAAAAGTTGCAGCAAGTTGCTCACTGTTGTATAGTACACGAGTTTCTAGTCACCGTCTCTTCCCTTTTAATTAATTTTTTTCATCGGCTACTTGTAAAGACTTACATCATTTAATCCTTCCTTTATAACTCCTGCAGGATCCAGGGAAAATCTCAAGCAGTAAAGGACGAGCTAGTAAAGTATGGCGAACAAATGGTTAATAGTGCTGAAGGTACAAAAGCTTTAGCCCTTGAGCTTTGCCGTGAGTTCGAGGATAAGTTTCTCGAACATCTTACAACTGGAGAGGTGAGTCTTGGAGTAGGAAAGAGAATGAAAGCTAATGACACTCTTACAGTTTATAATCATGATAATGCTAAAGTGTTGCTTGAAGTGTTTCTATAAAAACAATTTGGCCAATTTCAAAGTCAATTATCCTTCAAGAAAACAACTGCTAATATGTGTTATTGGAAGTGAATTCCACTATCTTTATTATTCCCTTCCTTCCAATTTATGTTTTGGCTGAGTATCGAGTCTAAGTAAGAAAGAAAGACTTTTGAAGCTTGTGGTCTAACACAAGTCATAGACATTTGTGTGGCTGCAAGCCATCTCTTTAAGGGTAAAATGAGAAGTTCAAAGTTAAATAGTTTCTAAATAAGGAAGTATGATATAGTAGTTTTTCCCCTTCTTGATAGTATATGTTTATCAACAAGCCGGTGGGAAAACCTTTCCTTTTCGTTTCTTTGATAAGTCAAAATTATTTTATTGATGGAATACCAAGAGGGTGTCAAAATATGTCTAGATTGAGTGCGGTGCATCCATTTTCATCTGTCAAGTTTGCTCAACTACCTATACAAAGGAGAATCCCTACACTGCACAGCAACTGAAAAAACCTTCTCTTGGGTGATTAGCTTTCTAAATATTCTCCTACACCCCCTCATCTTATTCCCCTTAATAGCTCCAGGTAGTATGATTACACCATGAATGATTCCTTCTCCACCCCTCCATATATCACCTTGTTTGCCCTCTCCCCCTATTGCGCTGTCATATGTTTTCTAGAAACTTTTCAACCTCATCCTATTCTTAATCCTATATGGTCTAGCCGAAACTTAACATTCACATGGTTTCCTGGTCATCCTCTCTTAAAGAACGGCTAACATAGCTATCTAACATTTACCAGAGTGGGGGGTACACACCTCAATATAGTCTCATCGCATTATATACCCTTGTAGAAGCTTATCATGCCTCCTTCACCACCGGATACCCTTGGTTGATCTATCCCTCCCCCTCGTATCTCCTTCTACAGGCTCATCACATTAGAGAACCGTTAATGATTTGAAATTCCCTAAAACCCTTTTTCATAGAGCTTTTCTCTTGAGCAAATCTCTAGAACCATTTCCCCAACATGCAAGAGGTGGACAAGCTCTGAATCCCAGCCTCCTTCCACAATAAGGATCTTTATCCTTTCCACTCTACCAATTGAATTTTCTTTTTCTCCTCCTTAACTTTCAACAGCCTCTCTACCTTCACAAGGTATAGGGGTAAGGTCTGCGCACGCACTACCCTCCCGAGACACCACAATGTGGGATAATACTGGATATGTTGTTGTTATTGTTGCCTCCTTAACTTTCCACAAAATTGTCTCTTATCATCTTTTTACAATCCGGACATAGTTAGAGGCATATTAAGACATGTAATAATGTTAGAGAGGGTAGACTTCATAATGTTCCCCTCCTATAGACAAAGACGACCTCCTTTATCCACCTGGTTTTTTCTAAATTTCTTGATTACTGGTTGCCACAGCATTCTATTTTTATCTCCCCAAGAGGCATCCTCGACTGTGAAATCGGAAAATTAGCCACCTTGCAGCCATGAATTCATACGCCAGGCTATGGCTTGAAATATTAACTTTGTTCAGTTTTTCCAAAGTCTCCTTTCTGTAGTTAACCAGGTCTAAACTTTGGAACAAGTTGTTTTCTGGCTCATGAAGCATACCGTGAATTTCATTATGACATGAGTGCAACTTTCTGTTACATTCGAGTTTTAAGGTGAAAAACAAGGTAAATGGTTGATTGGGGTGGAGGAGATTCCCACTCGAATTATTATAGAAATTTCTTAGTTAGAACTACCAAAAAAGGGGATTTCCTTGTTCTATATTCAGTTGCTCTACGAATTGAAAATAATGAATTTATTGCGATTGAGTCATATTACAGGGGTGTTTAATGTAATTTATCCTAAAATAAATTTGAAAGGAGGATTCTGAGATTCTGATGTTCTTTAGTCTGAATTGTAATGGCACATTTTACGATAATGCATGTGCGTTTAGTTGATGTTCATTTCAGGGTTTATCTACATTGAACTTGCACAATTCCCCAACTTAGAATTTTGAAGTTCCATATTTCTTTTCTCAAATCCCCTTACTAAAATTGGACTCCACGCTATATTTCAGTATATTGTTGAAGTCTCAATAAAGATATTAGTCCAATAAAAGTATCTACTTCAATTTGTAGTGACTGACAATTATTAACAAAAGAGGATGTGAATGAGAAAGAAAGTCTTGTTTCTTATCGTTTTCTTACCAAAGAGGGCAAAGGCAGTACAGCATCCCATGAAAGAATAACAGCTAATTTAAGCTAGACAGAATTTAAGAGATAGGCAAGTACTAAAGAAAAAGCACCTCTATGGGGAACAAAAAATTTTGTTTACCCTTGCTTGAAACTGATGAGTGAGCAAGACCGCTTCATTGCTAAAATTTGCCGTACTCTTATCTTGAGTTTGAGTTGTGTTTATCGATTTAAACGTGTACATTTTTGGTTGCTGGAGAAAATTGATTTTCTGTTTCAGTTCATGTTTTTTAGCAAATAAATTCTTCCACCCTATAATTTAAGAACTCATGTCGTGGATTCTCCCTTACAAAACTCAAAAGCTTCTTTCTGCTTGCTTTTAAGTCCCCCAAACCCTTCACTCAGATTTTGAATATAGCAAAAGGTGTATCTTTAACTCGTAAAATCATTTGGTATAATTCCTAGCTGTTTTGGTATAGGGTTAGTATGTGTAAAAGAGTTTGTCTCTATTTCATTTAAGTGATTTCGTGCTTTTGTAGATTCTTTTCACTTTGTTGTTCATCAGAACTTCTAGGTTTTTTATGCTAATATGAGATAATTATGACTAGATCTTTGTGCACAACAGAATTTAGCCACTTCACCTTTTCCCGTTTCATTTTTTCCTTTATCATGTTAATCTAGAGGCCCCTCTGGCAAGTGGATCTGTGATTGGTATACAGAACTATGTGCTACTTAGTTGTTATTTTGGTTAAAAGTGTATTTTCTTTGGATACATACATACTGCTTGTGCACTAATTCTGTAGGGTGGTGGTTGGAAAGTAATTGCAAGTTTTGAAGGCAAATTCCCTGATAGGATTAAGCAGCTTCCTTTGGATAGACACTTTGAGTTAAAAAATGTGAAGAGGGTATATTTCTTACTCCATCATGGCTTCAGTCAAGTGCATATCCTCTTCAATGAATACATCCTTGCTCCCCATCTTTTCAAGTGACCTTTCGTGTTAATTGAAGGTTGTGCTAGAAGCAGATGGCTATCAACCTTACCTTATTTCTCCTGAAAAAGGGTTAAGGTCTTTAATAAAGGGTGTATTGGAGCTGGCTAAAGAACCTTCAACACTTTGTGTCGAAGAGGTGATCCCTATCCCATATTATATGCTTTAATCAAAGGAGTTATTTGTTTTTGCTTGACCTATTCGGTAGTTTTCACTGTATCTCACTTCCCCTCTTCTCCAACTAGTTTCTTATTGAGTCATAGTGGTTGTTATCACTTTCCCCACTTATTGACAATCACCAAAATGGAAAACATGTAGATAATCTTCTTGCAACTTTTACGTCTTTTTCCTAGCTGCATGCAACACCTCAAGTATTTTCCCCTTCCCTTTATGGTCCTTTAGCTTCTTTGCTCGTGGATCTCAATAATTTGGTTAACTGGAAAAAATGAAATTTTTTAATATCATGATGGACATCATAGCTCCTGTAAACAAGAACTATTTAGGGAACAGTTGTGGTTAGTAGGACCTGTTGACAGTCACTGCCTGCAGCTCATTATATCCTTCCATTGTTTCATTAGGTGATTTTTGGTAATATTAATTTACTCCTGTCAACTTGTTAATCAGAATATATGCAATTTTGGCCCTATACAATTGTCTTACAGAAGCATTTTGATTTTTTTCTTCTCCTTCAAATAGCGTGGCTGGCCTTTTGTAATAACATGCAAAATGAACCCAAGTTAATTGCTACATTTATCTGTGATTGAGACAGTTATGTTATTCAGAAATTATGCAATGGCACTATGCAATTGTCTTGCAGAAGTATCTTGTTTTTGCCCTTCTCCTTTCAATAGCTTGGCTGGCCTTTGGCAATACTCTCATGCAAAATGAACCCAAGTTAATTGCAACATTTATCTGCCACCTGAGATAGTTAATGAGAATTATGCTTCCTTGAACTTCCTCTTTCTACATTCTAAGACGCTTTAAATTTTGGTAGGTGCACCGAGTACTTGTTGATATTGTCTCAAAAGCTGCTAATTCAACACCAGGTCTTGGAAAGTATCCTCCTTTTAAGCAAGAGGTGACCATTAAGTAGATCTGTTGTTTTACAAGTTGAATCTTGTGATTTTCTTGGCTTCTTATGGAAACAATTCATTTTAGGTAATTGCAATTGCGACTACTGCTTTGGATAATTTTAGAACTGAAGCGAAGAATATGGTTATTGCCCTTGTTGACATGGAGCGGGTGTATGTTCCCCCTCAGCACTTTATCCGTTTAGTGCAAAGGCGGTATGCTCATAATCTAGCTCCTTCCATTGGTCTCCTTCAGATGTATTGTATCACATTTTGGTTTGTATTCTGTTAGCTCTGCATGTAAAATTTGCCAGCAGTTATCTGGTTTATGTCAAAATAATTAATAATTGTATTCCCAAAATATTGTAGTGTGCGACAAATCACGCACAGCCTTATCTACAGGTTTTACTAATTGCAACCTGTTATTGTCTGTCGATTTTGTTCTAGTGTATTTGTAAAGCTAGTGGACATTGAGCTTAACTCAACCTCAAAAGGCTCATGAGATGAGAATAGTCCAAGATCATATAAGGAGATAACAACCTGTGCTGAATTAATATGAAACTTTAAACCTATGCTCAATTAATTTGAGACTTAAAACCTATGCTCAAATAATATGAGACTCTAACACACTCCCGCAGTTCCTGGCTGGACATTTGGAGCGTAAACATAATACAGGATCTAACATCACAACAATAGGGATGTGTCTGACTTTGATACCATGTAAAGAAAATAGACCTAAGGCCTAACTCAACCTCAAAAACTATATGAGGTGAGGATTGTCCAAGACAATATAAGGAAACAACAACATATATCCTCAACTAACGTTGGACTGCAACAATATCTTCGCTGCAAATCTTCCAAGAAAATGATTATTTGAGTTCTGTGCTGTTTTTGTTTTCAAGGATAATTTTTTTCCTTCTATTTTCCTCGGGTAATTCTTTTTTTCCTCTAGGCTGATGACCAAACTACATAGTTGGGTTAGCTTGGTGGATGACTATGGGCGAGCCACACCTTTTATAGATACTTTTGACGCTATCTTGGTGTGCTATGAAAGAATCAGTTTTTTGATTAGTCCAACAGAAAAAAAAATCCAATTGTGAACCATATTAAATTTGCATCCTGCGGATAGGGAACCCTTACCATGCAGTTGAGACAAGGCTACCACAATATCCCTGTATCATTGATTTTTGGAGTCTTTTTCATTTTCTTAGTACCATGACCAAAATGAACTCCTGCCTCCATCATCTCTTCCAAATTTATGTTCCAATATCTTCTTGTCATTTCTCCCCACACTCTCCCCCCTTTTTTTTATTCTTTTTCAAAAAAAAAAAGAGACGAGGAACCTTGAACTGAAATAAATAATTGTTCCGATGGAACCTTCTCTTCTACCGTAGATTGGACGTAGATACACGACCCAAACCATTATTCTTTTCTATTCATTATTCTTTTTATTACCNCCCCCCACCCTTTTTATTCTTTTTCAAAAAAAAAAAAGAGACGAGGAACCCTGAACTGAAATAAATAATTGTTCCGATGGAACCTTCTCTTCTACTGCTCTTTTTGGTGGATATGGTCGGGGTTCCTTAGTCCATGAGATATACTACTTATTCATGAGATAAGTGGGTAAGGTAGATGAATTTCTATTCGTCTTAACTGCAGCAGCACAATGACCCAACCTGCACAGATTTAAGACGTTAAGTTACTTGCTGAGAAGAGAAAAGAAAAATAGTCTATGCAGACCACATAAAGTGGTTAAATAGAACAGCTTGAACAGGAGTTCTCTTGTTCTTCCAAGAGTATTTTAATCTCAAGTGCATTTGACCTTTTTATGTTTATTATCATCATGAGGATACCGTCACTTTATCTGATAAAAATAAAATAAAACATCATTGATGTGCTGTTTCACATTGATGTTATCTCATCTTTAAAAATTGCTTTGAGACACAAACTGATTATGAACGAAAAAGAAATGTTAGAACGCTCATACTTTCACTGGGAGCTCCCTGTGAATAACCAAAAGAGGAACAAAAATGAGAAATCAAGGACTACTTTTTTGGAAAATACTGGGAGTGAGATGTATGTTCTTTTTATGATGCATTTTCATTTTTCTCTGATGTTTCTGTCCTTCCCAATTATTTGCTGTTTGGTGAATGCTACATTTTTGGTTTCTGCAGGATGGATAGGCAGCGGCGAGAGGACGACCTGAAGAACCGACCCTCCAAGAAGGCAGCAGAGGCAGAGCAATCCATATCAAATAGGGTAGGCTAATCTTTCCGATGAGTACAGTGTACTGATTGCTTGAGTTCTTTACCTTCTGCTGTCCTGAAGCTTTGGAACTTCTTGGATTTTCTCATTTATTTTTCTTTTTCCTTCCATGGCTATTTGAGTTGAAAACCTCTCCTAATTGCAACTAGTTTCTTATATAGGCATCCAGTTCGCAAACTGGAGGTGAACAAAGTGGTGGAAAGTCAGCGAAGGATAAATCAGTTCAGCAAGATAAGGATTCACAAGAAGGACCAGTCCTGAAGACTGCAGGACCCGATGGGGAAATCACAGCAGGTTTAACTTACTGAGTTTGTCTCCAATTTTTGTTGATCCAATACAAGATAACTAAGCTGAATTTTCTTTGGAATCAAAGTGCTAGTTTTGTTTGTGTTCATACATAATTCCCTGTACATGCAGGGTTTCTACTAAAGAAAAGTGATAAAAAAAGTGGCTGGAGCAAGCGATGGTTTGTTTTAAATGAGAAGACTGGAAAGGTCCGTATTGAAGCTTTTTAAGCCATTGTACATCAGCTGGTGATAATCCATTGCTTTACTTGAACTAATTTTATGTATGTGATCCTCTTATAGCATTTCCTGTCAAAATTTAATGTTGTAACTTACTAGTTATTTTAGAGCAATAGTGGAGTCAACTGCTCATGGTAGAAAGGAAAAGTAGAAGTACAATACTTTCGACTTTTACTGCAAGTTAATGTCTTTTTTGTAGTTGATTAATTCCGATTAAGCGGTGAAATGATGTTGCTGTTTGTATCCCAAACCAAATGACAAGACGTTTCTGCATTTTGATACTACCAATTCAAGTCCCAAATTAGTTTCTCTTCAGCTGTATTTCAGCCTATTTAAATGGAAAGTCTACTTTTTCGAAGGATTTATTTTCTCTTTCTAAATCTTTCCAATTTTCCAAATTCAAAATTCATAAAATGTTTTGTTCGAAACCCTAGAAGAAAACTTATATGTCCAAACTCAAACTTCAATAGGAAGAATTTGGAAGATGAACCATTCCCAAGTAGGGTATTATTTGTGCAGTAAGAGTGTGAACAGAGAAAAACTGGAAGACTTTACCTGGGCTTGTTGGACACTGATGTACCTGTGGACTACCAGTTTTAGATCTTCCAATATAAGATGACTCAATATTGTTCTCTTTGTTGGTACCTTTATATATTTCTTATACATGAGATTTGTCCCCCTAAAACTAAAAAGCTAAAATTGAGCATGCACTAGTACCTGTACAATATTTGTATCCATGTCTATGTAAGTAGTGGAAGATAACCAAAAGAAAAAGAAAAAAGAAAGAACAAGTATAATCGAACCCAATGACAAATTATGTGGTAGAAAAAGAAAATGAAAAGTAGCTCCGGGGAGTTGAACATTTGAACATTTTTTATTTTTTTAGAATAGTTAAGAATCATTTTTATTTAGATTAGTGTATAGTTAACAATAAGCTGATTATAGCTTTTCTTTACTTTTTGGTGAGATGTACCTTTTCACCTTTTTATTTCATTATAGGATGTATACTAGATGACTATGTACAAGGCAATATCATCGATTTAAGTAGTATTTTTATGCAAGTTAGAATGTTATTTTGGATATTTGTGCCTCATGAAGTAAATCAAAACTAAAACATTCTATAAAATATATGAGATATCATACTAATTAGTTCGCACCACTGTCTCATAGCTTTTAATTATTACTGTCTCATAGCTTTTAGTTATGCTTTTGCAGCTTGGATATACCAAGAAGCAAGAAGAGCGGCATTTCCATGGTGTAATTACGTTGGAGGTACCAAACTGCCAATTGGTGTTTTTGAGATCTGAGTGCTTTTGATACCTAACATTCAATTTTGGACAAGTAATTTGCATTCGTCTCTTTTATAACTTTATTAGAAAGTCTTTAGTGAGTTCATTTTGCTTATTCAAATTGTTGCTCTGTTAAGCTTTCTGGGTAAGCCTTGACAATTAGGTGGCCTCCTTAATTGGAGGTATTTAAATGCCGAAAGTGTTTTCCAGCTGTTTTGACACTTGTGCGCCGCTTCTCGTTTTCATTTGGTACATAGATATGTTTTCTGGCTTCAGTTTGTTTCATCTAGATTGTTTCTTTCCATGTTAAAGTTTATGTAACAAACTACAAACACCTATTACACTGCTCTTGCTATAACTGTTTGGGCATGTTATGCTTCATGGTTGTGTACATTATTGAAGGATTTTTTCCTTTTTATGCTCTCTTATGGCCCAGAAAGGTTGTCTTTAGTTGTCAGAAGAAAAAAAGAGTAACTTTACGAAAGTTTTTGTGCATTACATGTACAGTAGTCAGTAGTGTTCAATCTAGGAGCCACAGCATGTGCAAATCAAATATTGCTAGAGTCACCTGGCATATCAAAGTCAAGAAAATGAGATGAGCCCCCTCTAGAGATATATGAGTAACATTTAGGGTCTGCACCTGTTTAAGCATCAAGTCTTATGCGCACATTGCTTCTTTGAATAGTAGATTGAGACACCCCTATAGAATTTCCAGAGCAGTAATAAAAATGCACATTAACTTACAAGCTGCAAAAATGGGTTTGATCATAGAGTCCAGGTATCTTCTTTGATGTCAGGTATAAGAAAATTCAAGGGCCAAACATTGAAGTTCACAACTCTCAAGCTTATGAATTAAAATCGTCGGACCTATTAGCCTAGTGGTGCTGCACTTGTCATAACTTTATAGACATCTCTATGCTTTTCTTTCTGGAAATTGCATCTATTATTTACTGTCATCTACATTTCAAGATTGAATATTGTAGTTGTATTTTTGTCTTTTTAATCATGTGCAAGAGAATCCAGAAATATTGGTTTGAAACTCATGTCTGCTGTTGTTAGAGTTATCAAGTGATCCCACTCAAAGGAAGAATCTGAAGAGAAGATAGATAGTCGTTTCCTTTTCGTGGATAGATTGCAGGGAATGAGTTCAAATTTTTTATTGTTGACTTGGTTTGTCGTGGTCCTTCGCTTGCTGATATATGGATTATTTACCTCATCCTATTAATGACTTGGTGCTGTCTATCCCTGGGTTTGGTATGTACAATATTCCTTAGTTTGTATGGAGTCTCAACCCAGTCTAGTATGACCCTTCCGAAGTCCCTTAAGTGATTTAAATATCTTGGCGCTCCAGGTAGAATTAGCAAGTCTTTAAGGAACTATAGCTAAAAATGTGATTGATTTGCTTTTCTTATTTTCCCTTATATTTTAGTTAGAGAAGTGGGTTGGGTGGTAAAGGAAAAAATAATAAAAGGTCAAATGCAAGAGAGTTAATGAACTATGTGGCCACCTAACAGCTTAAGTTGTTCGAGAGTGAACACTTTTATATACTACTTATTTTTTATATACATCATGCTCCTCACGTGGGGTTCTTGGTGCAAGCATGTAAAGATATTTTGTGTACAGTGGGATTTTGAACCTAGGACTGCTATCTTGGTACTATGTTGAAGTGTACGACCACTTGTTGTAAAAGTTTAAACTATTAGCAAAGAAACAATTCTATTTTGTTATTTTATATCTTCGACAAGGGCTAAAAGACAATTCATGTGCCAGTTTTAGCAGTCAATAAAGTATTTCCATACAGGTCATATGGTCCTTATTGACATGACATGGGGGTGTAATAGTCATTGCTGATGCGGTTACCACTGGTTACCACATTTCGTGACCTTTCACTCCGGGACATGGGGGGCAGAGAAGAGACGATTTAATTGTGCATGAAAAGGTTAAATTGAAAGATCATAAAATGACCCAAATCAGTATTTCTTCATGCTAGATATTGCATTCTCTCTATTGGTATTCCTTAATTTACAGTGGATGGCTGCATTTTTACCTGGTTTTGGGTCTATTAGAGAAGCTATACCTGTATTTGGTTTCGGTTCTGATTGTTGTTGTCAAATTTCATGAAGAAATATAAATTGTTGTACCGAGTTTGCAGAGCTTATCAAGTAACATCAATCAATAACTTTACCTCAATACAAAATTAGTAGGGGATTGTTATATGAATCTTCTCTATTCATTTCGCTCTATTTGACCTCATTTTATTCCAATACTAAACAACCTGTCTTTTAGGGAAAATTAGAGCTTCTCTAAAGCTAGAAGTTTTGTAAATCTCACACTTATCCTCATTAACAACAATTAAGCCTTCATTCCAAGTACATGGTATCACTTCTTGTATGATCTTTGTGCGTCCATTGTATCTGTTCTTAGCTAAAATTGAAAGATTGTAGGTCGTCTGAAACAATGTCCACATTCCCTTAGCACCTTCAATTATCATAATGTTGCACCTACGGACCTACTCAAATGGAGATTTATGTGGGAAATGGCCAAAAACTTTATCGTCTGTGTGTGCTGCTTACGTTCACTTGAATATGATAATTTGTAATCTTGTCCAATCTTGTACGAGGGGCTGGCTGCATATCCATCTTAATATTAACATTTCTATTACATTCATCTTGTGGATATGTTGCGCCTTTAGTTTATCGTGTAAATGCTATCTAAAACTTTCAGGAATGTAATCTTGAAGAGGTTTCTGAAGAAGATGAAGGATCATCGAAAAGTTTGAAAGACAAAAAGGCAAATGGGCCTGATGGAGGAAAAGGACCTAGTCTCTTGTTCAAATTAACAAGCAGGGTTCAATACAAGACTGTCCTTAAAGGTGGTGCATTCCTACACGTTTTGTAAGGGAATTATATGGTTTCTTCTTTCGTTTTTTACAACTAAATTATGCTATATTGCAGCCCAAAGTGCTGTTATTTTGAAGGCAGAAAGTTTGGCTGAGAAGATTGAATGGATAAACAAATTGAAAAATGTCATAAGTTCTAAAGGAGGTCAGGTTATTGCTGATTCTGGTCCACCTGTGAGGCAAAGTTTATCTGAGGGGTCACTTGTAAGTTGCAAAATACGGTTATACTCACATACATTCTTTTGCTGGTTCGGCCTATAGTTATTCCTTCAATTTACTTCAGCAGAAAAAAACTTGTTCACTTCATTACCACCATTGTTTTCAAATGTTTTTACTGCACAGCTGATTTTTAGTGCCAAAAGTATTTATTTTTTGTCTTACCTATAAGGAATCTCTTCAAATTTTGACTTCTTGAGATCACTTGATTTGTACGCCAGCATTTTATGGAATATTTCTCTTTCCACAATCTCTGTTTTCAAATATGTTACATGTCAAATACTTGGATCATTTTCTATTTAGGACACGATAACTAGGAAACCTGCGGACCCAGAAGAAGAACTCCGTTGGATGGCTCAAGAAGTACGTGGTTATGTTGAAGCTGTTCTCAATAGCCTTGCTGCTAATGTACCAAAGGTCAATTTAATCTCATCGTTATGCCCTTCATTTTTGTTCTCCATACCCTGTTTAACTTTAATTGTTTTTTCAGGCAGTTGTTCTTTGCCAAGTAGAAAAGGCCAGAGAGGATATGCTTAATAAGTTGTACAGTTCTGTCAGGTTAGCAGCAGCTGTATTTCCTTTTGAGGAATCATGGATATTGGGAGCTCTGATTTTGACCAAATATATATACTGAGGATGTTTTATATAAGAAACCAATTCACAAATTTTACTTCTACTTGAAACTGATCAATCCAGAATATCTCTGGCATATGAAAAGTGTCATGTGGTCTTAACAAAAGTTTCTTTATTGTTTTTCATCTTTGCTTCTTTCTAATTGTCTTCTGACTGCACTCCTATCATCTACGTATCAAAATTTGACTGTAGTGCGCAAAGTAGAACAAGGATCGAAGAGCTACTCCTGGAAGACCAGAATGTGAAGCGTAGGAGGGAGCAGTATCAGAAACAATCCTCTCTTCTTGCTAAGGTCACTCAGCAGCTTAGCGTTCATGATAATCGAGCAGCTGCTGTGTCTAGCTACTCAGATGGTGATGGAGCTGGTATTTGGCAAATCCTTTGATAGCTTTTTAGTTGAAGCCTTAATCTTCAATTCTTCTACAGATCATTTTAATGTTGCCATCTTAAAGTATCAAAACGAACTCCTGTGATAAGATATACGGCCTCCATAAAATTAAAATGAATTCCTCTAATGTGTAATTCACCATGACCTAGCATATGCATGCTCATATGAGTTGAATGACTGCTCTCAAATACGGCAACATAGTATTGCTGATGCAAAATATAAAGAAACATGAAATTCCAATGATGTGCCATCTGGTGAACTATGTTGGATATCAATGCCTAGACCATGATTTAGAGTGCATTTACCTACTAGGACATTTGCTGAAGTTATACGGAATTAAAGTGGTTGACACTTGCCCGTAGAAACTTAAGGAAGTATATTATTATGATTATGCCCTAGAAGACGGATGAAATTTTAGTTCCATGGGACCGCAATTCAATAAAAGATAGGTCTAGTGAACCTGGGACACAAACCTTAGTCAATACCGCAAGCTGATGTAGCTGACTTCTAATTTTGCGGGTTTTTAAATAACAAATGCAGAAGAAATGCAGTGACGTATTTAGACTTTAGACTTTTTATACTGTGAAAGTTAACATGGTTGAAGCATCAGTAATTTGCAAACTTGTCAATGAATACGCAGCATAAGAGAAATAGCTGAAACTTAGAGAGCCTTGAACTTATTGTTTATGATCCTTTTATTAACAATCAATACACATGATGTGTTATCACCAACATTCTATTATATTGACATCTGCAGAAAGCACCCCAAGATCTGGAGGACAGTCATCAGGTGATGATTGGAGATCCGCATTTGATGCTGCAAATGGCGCCCAAAATGGTGATGCAGGGTCTAGAAGTCGACGAACACCTAGTCGGCTGCCACCTGCACCTCCTGGTTCTGGATTTAGATCCTAGGCATTTGATTCATATTCTTGGCAGCTGCGGAGGTTTAAGTTCCTGCTCACTTCTTGGACTCTTGACGTGCTCGCATTTTGTCATGAGATCTTTGTATACATAGCGTTTACATTTTTAGGTAAAGTTTAGCTATTGGTCCAGCGGCCTCCCTTCTCAACAAAGAAGAAGTTTTCCAGTTACTGCTTGATCCTAACTACACACGGCTTTCAAATTTAGGAATTTCAGGACAATTTTCATGTATAATCTTGTTGGGTGGGTGAATACCTCTACTGTTGGTTGAGCTTCAGCTGGGCTTAAATTTTGACAAGGTTGCTGGGGAAAGATGGTGAAACAATTCTGCCGTAGATAATACCTTGCTTTATAACCTTATTTGATGCTATATAAGATTGCAGTTGCATCCTAAGATTTGACCTTTAGCTTGAAACTTTCCACACCTTTCTCCAGCATTATTGATCAAACTTCAGGATATAAGTTTTGAAGTGAGATTTCTTGTCACAGTTCTATAATTAAATCATTATATTCTTCTCCTTTCATAGCTTTTTATGACTTGCCTAAGTGTTGGACGATTGCATTTTGCTCCTGCTGTGCTGGATCATCTAGTCTCTTGGTCTCTTTTATTTGAGGTGCAGACAAAGATATTCCCAGAAACTTTAATTTATATACGACTAAAGTATTTTAATACATGAAGTTGTGGTGCTTTTAAAATATGTGAGTGTACTTGAGCACGAAAAGAAAAACTCAAAAATATTAAATACTTGGGCAAATTAACCTCAAAATGCACTGTCATCTCTCTAATACTGATCTTTTCATAAATGAATACGGTAATAATTCATCTCTTAAACGCCTAAACTAAGATAAATAGCAAGTAGAACTTATGGTACGTGTATGACTAAGGTTTTGAAGAAATTATTCTATACAGGATGAACATTGATCATTTTTCTGTACATGGCTAAGATTCTTACAGCATTCTGATTGGATATTTACAGTTTCTCCAAATTTAGTCTTTGAATATTGGTGAATATGCTGCAGAACAGCTTGAATTGATCTTTTCTGTCCTTAGAAGATGATTATGCCACTCTGATTGGTGAATTATAATTTTTGAGAACCTTTCAACAGGGAACAACTGCCGATTTATAACCGTTGAATCGGTTATAATCAACTCCATACATTCTCCTTGAAGGGACCATCATCCTGTAATAATTTCATAACAAGTTTAACCTGTAGGAAAATGCAAGCAAGACAGATTAGTGAAAACTCCCCAACATATTGATGTGGTTCCATCTTCAAAAATTTGGAGAAAATCGCGAAAAGCAACTTAACATCTTTATTTCATCAGCACATAAAGATAGTGTATAACCGATTATATAGAAATTTTTGTATAACAATCTAAACTAGGCTACGACAGGAGGACGTTTGGAGGGGAAGAAACACAACAAAAGGAAACTTGTTCAGACTGAGGGGGAGAGTCCATTAAAGAGTACCCACAAGGATCTGCTGTCAGACTCGTTCATCTGATATTTTCCCAGCATTATATGACCAATGGAAGAGAAAAACTAATTATAGGAGTTCCCCAGAGAAACACATATTGACCACTACAATGTTACCCATCAACACGATAAAGTAGTGTTTTGTAATTGATTTATGGACTCATATCCTGATGGAGAGCTTCACTGCCTTTGGATTATTAGCAGAGCTCTTTACGCAGTCCTTCAAATCCAACCTTGGCAGATTTATCTGGACGATACCTTCTCCATGAAAGATGACCCAAAATGGTCAGTAGCATAATACGAGGCTACAAACTGGGAATATCTAGCACCTATTGGCTTAAAAGGACAGGAAATTTTATTGGCACTAAGAATGTCTTCCAAGCTTGCTGGATTTCGGTGCTTCAAGACAACCTTGTGACCTTGTCGTTTAGGTGCTTCTGCTCATAAAATATGTTCTTACCTATTATGCGAAACAAGTTTTTATTTTCTAATTTTCCTTTGAGGAGAAAAAAATATCCTTCGAGAAAAAGGTAACTGTCATCTGAAAGGCTTTTCATTGGGAAGAATAGTCACCTGAGCAGATTCTCGTACCAAGAAATCATCAAAGGCTCGCCTAAAATCCTCATCTAGAACATAGTGACAGCTATAAGTAGTCACTGGCATATATCCCCTCTGAATTTTGTGTTCGCCCTGAGCACCAGCCTCTACTGTGCCAAGATTAAGTTCAATCGCCGCTTCTATGGCCTGAGAAGCAGATCAAGAGAAATTAGATATCAATTTTCAAGCAGGAAACATTTAAAACTTAGAGGAGCCTGATTTACTTCTGAACCACTACAAGCTAATTCTTGAAACATACGAGTTTCTGCAATCAATACTGCAATCAAATTGAAATTCTGCACTGTGAAAAACACAACTAGCTATCTCTGTGGACAATGTTGTCATAAGTTAAGAAAATCTGCACACAGCAAGACACATTCTTTTCTTTCTTCTAATTGATGGTTCAAAATACCTGGTAATAACATGCTTCAAAATGCAAATTCGCATAGTAGGCTCCAGGAAGACATCCCCATAGTCGTCCATACAAGGTATCTCCTCCAATAAGATTAAGGGCTGCAGCTACAAGCTCATCACCTTCTTCAGCGACAACAAGCAGTACATTGTCACCCATCCTTGCACCCATTTGATGAAAAAAATCTCTCGTTAAATAAGCAGTACCCCACCTAAAGAGACAGCGAATGCACATTAGATAATGCACGTATAAATAATTTAGCTGACTAAAGTTTAGTTAAGATAGTACTTATGGTCCAAAGAAAGAATTCTTACTTGTTGTCGGTTGTATTTCTGTAGAACTTATAAAACGTGTCCCAATGGCTAGCCTGTCAGTACAATAGACAAACATGAAATGAGAATTTTAAGCTTATTCACAGACATAATTGTAGCTGCACATGACAGGGGGTTCATGTGCCTTAAACCAAGAAATCAGCCGTTCACATAAAAAACATAATTAGTTTGGGGGGGACATTGGGGTGGAGGGGAGTCCAGCTGTAAAGGGCCTCACTTGTTCACAATGTGATTTAAGAGTGCCGAGCAGATTACACCACGCCATCACAGAAGGATAGAGATAAATGATATGCACACTATATTTAATCCTTTAGGCAAAGGTTAATAGTAGATGACATGATCACAATCAGGTAATTTATCCCAACGAAAAGAATAAGTAAAAACATTAACATATGAACAGATCAGGTTAGTAAAGGTACCGATCCTTTTTTTCTTTTGAGTATTTGCACAACTAGTCTATTTATGTTTAGAAAATCAAATTTAAACACCACATACTGAAAAGAGAAGCTACAAAAACAAATAGCTGTTCCAACAAAGTCACCTAAGCTCAAATAACTAATAAAATGGGAAGTCAAAAGCTTCAAAAGCACACCTTGATTTCATATCCTCTTAAGCGTTTCATGGTCACGTTTTGAGCCACTATCTGAAATAAGAAAAGATCTTATAGTATTTTGCAAATTTGAAGACATTGAGAAGCGAGAGGAGGTAGAAGCACTATTTAGCTAATTACGAAACTAAAAGGAAATATTATACTCCTCTAAGAAAAATCTTGATGTAATAGATAGAAATAAGCAAGAACACAGGACGAAGAAGATAGCACTGCAGCAATATGCAACATGCCAATAGCCATACAGCCATGGCAATAAAACGACAGTGGGATGCGGCACAACTTAATAAACAATAGTAAAGCCTTGTATATACAACAGAATAGATTTGTTCTTGATTTTAAGAGAGTCAATATAAACATGCTCCCAGTAGGATTGAATTAATTAAGATTTAAGACCAAAGTGCTCCAGTCATTTGGTTTTCTGAAGCAGGAAATTTTAAATGTTCGTGTACCACAGACGGGTTCTCTGCAATATATTCTAACGAACTGCTCTATGATACGAGTTTCAGCATGGGCATGTGTGACTAAAAGGCATGTCTAATTGTTATTATACACCACGTTCATTTTTAAATTAGATATTTTAGATTCAAATTCTTTTCTTTTTACAGCCTCTTTTACCAAGCAAAGGAACAACTACTTCTACAAACCTTCTTGCGTTCTTGACGAATGTTCTTCCTCTTACTCTGCTTCATGTCCATCAAAAACTCATCAAAGCTGAACATTGCAAGAACAAACTTATAACAATCAAGAAGAAACAAAAACTCATTAACATGATGTAGTGGTAAATACAAACACATAAAACTGCAGACAAAATTCAAAGGTCTATCTGATGTTCTTCAGATGAAGCAGTTTCAATTACTTTGATGGCTTTTTTCTTTTTTGAAGATTAATGGTGGTGTTCCAACCAGCTTGCACATACCTCGACTAATCCACTGGGTACCTTCTACCTCCCAACCAGCACAAAAACAAGGTATCCCTACCTATCAAGGTTTAGATAGATGAAAATAATTCACCTAGTGTCGCCTGTGGGAGATTCAAACCTTGGTTCCCAAGGATGTTACTCCAACTCTGAGATAGCGGCCACCCCCTTCCATTACGCTTTAGATAGAGGTATTACCAGCTCTAAAAGTAAACCCATTTAACCCAATTATCAATAAGGCTTTTCTTATCTCCAATTCTCCTTCATTCCACACATCAACCACGAGATGAGGCATTCGGAATCTATAGTTCGATAGGATGTAATATGACCAAGTGAAATAACACCACCTACTAAGAAGAAGAAAAAGAATAAACTACAAGCCACATCTATGTGAAATCCATACCTCTAAATCTCCGAGCAACTTATCTCAAGTAAGAAGTAGATCTACATACTCACCTTTTATAATTACGATTTTTCCAATGATACTGCATTCCAATCCTTTGCAGGAAACCTTTCTCCTCCAGCTTGTGCCACTCATTTGCGGTGGGAAAAGTAATATGTAGAGATGAAACGTTGAACTGTCAAGGTAAATGTCATCACAATACAGAAAAATGGAGTACTTTTATGCATAAAAAATATAGTGCATCCCAAACTATGATTCGTAAAACTATGATTCGTATAACTCACAAATCTTTATCAAGTCAGACTAGTAGAAATCACATCTTCCGTTGAATAAGGATAACAGAAAAGTTGGCGTTAATATGCAGGATCTTCCATAATGAGCAACAATTAATAAAAATAAAAAGAACCACATAGGGTTTACAATGGCCAATTTAAAAAAAGTATTTACGAAATTCAAAGTATTATGAAGTATGTTGAACATAAAGAAAAGCATACCTTGACGGCCAAAGCTTTCATTGCAGAGACCAGAATGTCAAAGACTTGATCTCTATTTGACGTGCTACGGACCAAGATCCTTGGGCCAGTAACAGGAGTGAAAGGTACAGAGCACTGCAGCTTCGGATAATAGCTCAAACCATAATTGTAGTAGGCATTTGCCCAAGAATGATCGAACACATATTCACCATAAGAATGGCTGCAGATTTGGATCAGAAGGAGTTAGCCAAGCATGTCATCAGAAAAACATCGAGATATTATCCAACAAAGGAAACAAATTAAAAGCATGGCCCACAAATAACATGGCAGATGTTGAACCTTTTGAGATAGAGGGGAACAACACCTAAGATATTATTATTTTCATCCTTAGCAATGATGTGTTGTGGCATCCAGCCAGTTCCCTGAGAAAGAATATAAGATTTTCTTCCATCAAAAAAGGTCATAACAATGACAGAGGCAGCACTAAACTGATGATCATGAAGAAAGAAAAGACACTTAACTAGTTACTTTCACGAATTGGTGAAATGAGAGTTAGTAGCTGTCCCAACAATAGTATTGGCAGATATTGAAAGAATGATATTCAATATTCATAATTACCGCCAAAACATTTGCGGATACCAAGAGAGAATAAACAAGCAAAACCAGGAACATCCATTGTAATAGATAATAGGATGCAAACAAACAAAGATAAATTAATAAAAACTAGCACGCAAAGACAGCGAGAGAAGAGAAATAATGGCAGGCGTACTTCTCNTGAAGTCCATAAAGGACGTGCGCTACTTCCACGAAACCCATTTGGAATGGGATTAAGATTTCCTCCAGGAAAATACTAATCCAATTTGAATTGGATTAGAAAATTGGAAGTCCACAAAAAGGACTCGTCAGTAACGAAATACATAAAAAATAAAAGACCCAGCAGATATAAAAAAGAAACGAAAAGAGTTTTTGGAGGTGTCACACAAGAAAACTAAGAGATAGTCTTGGCAAAGAAAATCAGTTTTCTTGTCGTGTTATTGGCTGGATTTTGAGAAAATTTCAGCACACAATATTTTGTTCAATTTGTTCGCGGATTTCATTAATCAAAGAGTTGATAGCAAGGGTCGGTCTCGGTGTGGATACGCATAGAGTCTTCGCACTATCGAAAATTTTTTTGAAACGAGACTCTCTTCACCAGGTACGTCTTAGATCCGATCTTTGACATGTAAATAAATTTTAAACGCGAAAAATTCTGCCTAGGATTGTTATTGTCTTCCGCTGCGTGTTACGAACATCTATATGCAATCCTACACTTTTAACCATGCAACAAATAAACAAGCAAGCGAAGGATTCTAAGCAGAAGTCATCAAAGTGATATAGTTTTTAACCTCCACCGCAGAGCCAGAGTCCTCTAAGCTCGAAAGGAAACTGTGTGACAGAAAGGGATTAAACTGTTGAGTTCCAGTGGAATCCAGACTGCAGGAATCCCACTCTTCTGGTGAAACTGCTGAAATTGAGGAAACCACAGAAATGGATATCTTTCCAGACGTTCCCGAGTCCCCCTGCGATAAAATACTAACCCAATTACATTTGAATTAACATCACAAGAAACTGTCACTATAACGATCCAGTTCGAAGGGGTTCAATTGAATCCCCTTCATCTAGAACATAAAGAGGGTAAAAACCAATTCTTCGGTATACATATAAATTGTTGAATCCCCTATGCTTAAGTGCATTCAAATTTGTATTTTCTTAAATCCCCGCCGCTGATTAACTACCATAACTTTCAAAAGGAACACGACTTAAATACTACTATAGTATATCTGTACGTTGTATACTTGATATGTTTGATAATTGTTATAGTAACAGGTTTTATCTACAAAAAGGGAATACTACCTGTGAATCTGCAGCACCTGATAAAGTGAATTGCCCAAGTGAAAGAACATTGTCAGCAGCAGGCTCAGGCTGGACAGTTTTCTTAGAACCCCAAAACAATGCTTTGACTTTAAAAATGCAAACAGAATTGTTGTGGGTAAATGAGGATTTCCCCTACAAATACAAAGATTGAAGCTTGAATGTAGATACTTCATTTTAGCTGATTTTGAATGCATAAAGCAATTTTAATTTCTAAAAGCGAAGTGGAAATAACTAGTAGTTGGCAGAGAGAGAAGATTACAAGGTGAAAAGGAAGAATATTCCCTAAAAATGGTGAAGAAGGAGCTGTCGCTGCAATGGCCATAGCTTCCCACGGAGTAGGTGGTGCCCGTTCAGGGACTGACTGACCACTGTTACCTATTATTTTTGCCCAAATAAATTATATAAGAAATAAAATTAGTAGTATCTATTTATTGCGTGAAATTGTAGCCACTAAAGCTGCCAACGTCAATTGCAAAGGAAGATGATTGAGGACAAAGTGAATATTGCCGTGTATGATTAAATAGAGTTTTATTGTGTATTTTTATGATAATTTTTATTTATTTTTAGAAGTGAATAAGCAAGATAAAAGTAGTCCTTTTATTTTATTGAACTCATAAATTAGAACAAGATTCCATTTAAAAGAAGCTTCTTGAAGAATTTTCATTCTTCACATTTTGTGTTAAAAACAATTTTGTTACAACCTTTTTACAAAAATAAATAAGTGTTGTCCAGTCTTGTTTTGTTGCTGATTAAACAAATAAAAAATAAAAATAGCAAAACAAAGAACTAGTATGTTTTTTTTTTAAACACAAGCGAGGTTCATATCAAAAACTCTGTCGATAAAAGCTTTTTTACCTTTTAATCCCCGTTATACTTTTTATTTGTTCAAAAAGAATTAATTTTATTTCCAGAAAGAATGTATGCAATGGATGCCCGTAGAGGCTAATAATCAGCTTCTACGAATTCTAACTCCAGTGTCGATACATCATTGAAGTCCAAAGATTGATGGCTGCAAAAGAAATCTTTGACAGTTTTCCGGTATTTGTACGGGTCAAAATTTGGACGGAACTTAATAACTGTTAATGGACATGATCGATGACTAAGTCGACCATGACTCAATGGCGAGAAGTCATCTTAAGGAGGATTAGTGCTGAGGTCGAGTTGTATTGGTAAAAAAGAGTTTCACACGTAAGTCAGCTTTTGACAACTCAGCCAGTCACGTGGACACAGGAAAATACGACAGCTGGACGTAACTCTTTGAAGAAGTACGGTACAAAGATGCACGGTTCAGTAAACCCACGAACTTATCAGCCACGGGAAATTCAACTTGATCAAAACGGGAGAGAGGCACGGTCAGAATGAATCTAGACAAAGCTACGGGCAGATTCAAGGACCCACAATTGACTACTCGAACGTTATGTAACTGAACCCCTATTACCGTTATCCTTTGTAACGCCTCATTAATGTCATAATTAGTCATTAATGAGTAACCATAGCAAGAGTCGTACGTTATAAGAATCTCCTATATAAGGGAGGGGAATACAACTTGTAAAGGCATCTGATTCTCGAATACAATCAACTTCGATCTTTTATTTCTGTAATAGTGTCTATTATTCATTTTTCCCATTATCTTGATTATCAGTAACCCGTATTCATCTTAAAAATAAGCTTTAGTCAAAGGGTCTAATTCTTTGGTTAAACAAATTGGTTCCGTTACTGGGAATCTGATAATCTTTGTTTACTTTCCAAATGATATCCTTTGAATTATGTCAAACCCNAAATGATTGCAGAGTATGTGAGCCAAGCTTTGCAAGAATTTGCGAGAGGATTACCAGCATCGTTGCCTACACCACCAACGCCACCCCCCAATAACACCATCACCATGAAAAATCCTCAATCTGGGTTGGCAAACTCAGGAAAAGGAGATACTCCTAATGAATCTCTCGAAACGAGACCAAGTATATCTAATAACTCAGAATTACAAATTTTACTGCTAACCATGCAGAAACAGATGAAGGATCAGAACGATCGCATCGAACAAATTCCTGGTGTACCACTTGTCATCAAAGGCATCGATGCTGATAGATATTTTCAACAACCGTGGAAGTCAAGTGCGGTACCTTTGCCTATACCCAAGAAGTTTAAAATGCCTGACGTTCCCAAATATGATGGAACAACTGACCCATGCGACCATGTGACTGCTTTCACTACTGGGGTAAAAGGGAACGACTTAACGAAACAAAAGATCGAATCAGTCCTTGTCAAAAATTTAGGGAAACACTTACCAAAGGGGCTCTAACCTGGTATTCTCTTCTCCCTGAAAATTCTATAGACTCTTTTGCTGAGCTTGCAGATTCGTTTATAAAAGCACACTCTGGTGCACAAAAAGTTGAAGAGAATGGAAGACATATTCAAAATAAAACAAGGATACACAGAACTACTCCGTGAGTTTGTAGATAGGTTTCAACGAGAAAGAATGCAGTTGCCCAGGGTGCCTGATAATTGGGTAGCCATGGCATTTGCAAGCAACTTGAACGATAAAATCTCATAAGCCACCAGGCGACTTAAGGAGAATCTAAGAGAATTCTCCGCCACAACATGGAACGATGTATATAACAGGTACAACACTAAACTCAGAATAGAATAGGATATCATTGCTCGTTCGAGAGATGTAGATCATTCCAGATCCAGACACCCTGAATCAGATAGAAGATCAGGTAAAATCATGTACGATCCTTACTTAGGACCTTCGGGACGCGATATCCGCCCCAGGTTCGAAAACACTAGGTCGGACTATAGATTACAAGGAAGAGATGTAATCTCATCCTCGTCTAGATCCAGAAAAGATCGAGATGAACGACCTGGAGGTAGTACTCAAATTGGGAATCATGCTTTTAATGTAAGTACTACTGAACTTGTCTCAATATTGAAGAACATGGGAGACAAGGTTAAGTGGCCCAAAGAGATGCGGTCAAATCCAAATAGAAGAAACTCAGATCACTGGTGTGAATTTCACAACGATCATGGGCACAAAACTGCGGATTGCAAACTTTTACAAGGTGAAGTAGAAAATTTGTTAAAACAAGGCTATTTAACAGAATTCTTTAGTGATAAAGGTAAACAGGAATATATGAGGAACATGCAGGAGCCCCCAAAGCCTCCTTCTCCAAAACGAACTGTTAACGTAATACACGGGGGTGAAGAAGTAAACAGAGTGATTTGCAAAACAACCACAAAGTTCACAATTACACACGGGAAACGTGCTCGTGGAGAAGACGATATAACCTTTGATGATGTAGATAGCAGCGGATTAATGCTTCCGCACAACGATGCTCTGGTAATATCTCTACTTATTCATGACACTAACGTGAAAAGAGTGTTGATTGATCCAAGCAGTTCAGTCAATATCATTTGTCTAAGAGTCGTGGAAGAAATGCTACTGGGGAATCAAGTAATCCCAAAAGCACGATCCATATCCAGGTTTGATAACTCTACGGTTATAACAAAAGGAGGAATTGAGCTTAACACTTGCGCTGAGGGGGTGATCAAAAGAGCTAGGTTCCAAGTCATCGATACTCACATGGCTTATAACGTGATCATTAGAAGGCCATGGATCCACGACATGAAAGCGATACCCTCCACGTTGCATCAGGTAATTAAATTTCCCTCTGAATGGGGGATTCAACAAATCAAAGGAGATCAGCAGACCGCAAAAAATATAAATTATGTGGTACACTACAACAAGAAAATAGAGGTGGAAGAATTACGAGATAAGGAAATCTCCCAAACAGGTAACACTGCCCAAACAGACATGAAAAAAATTACTGCCCAAATAGGTATGGAAGATATTATTGCTGAAACAGGAACGAAAGAAAATACTCACGAGAAGAAGAGTCAAGTTACCACGGAAGGTGTACTATACCACACAGATGCAGATTCCAGAC
>MDKJ01190576.1:0-16215 GCA_005239525.1 Nicotiana knightiana | reverse complement strand
ATTTTAATTGTGGTTCCGTATAAGATCCTGAATAGTACCTGCAGTGATGTTCTATTTTTTCTTATTCATATTTATATTTAAGAACTCCCCCATAGCTATGATTGCTTGAATCTGTTTCTACTATGTAGGTAAATTTTTTATTTTCATCTGGAAAATATAATTTTGGTAATTTTTTGCATAATATTTTGACCTTTTTTATTTGTTCTTTATCTTTTTCATCAAAATGGCATTCTACATTCTTTTTTAGTTTTCTGCTAATCTGGGTATATATTCTCTTACTTGGTTTATTAGCCCCAAAAATGATTGTAATTTATTTTTTGTATCAATATTTTCATCAAGGTTAATTATTTTTTGTACTATATGAAGTTGCATTTTTATTCCATTTATGTCTATTTGTATTCCTAGGAATTCTATCTGGTTTTTCATAATTTCTGCTTTTGTTCTACTCAAGCTTATGCCAGAGTATTCTATAATATGTATGAATCAATTAGATAACCTAATTACATCAAATTATGACCTAAGATATTGATCAATATCCATATATGACTCGTAAGTTGGCTACAAGCCTCCAACAACTCAAATCGCCAAATAGATTTACATGCTAGACCAGCTTCATTCTTATATTTTAATACACATTCAAAGTCATTAATGATACTACATCAAGTGTTCAATGCCACCAAGTTGATATTCATCATCTACCATAATCAACACTTGCACAATATAGAATTTGGGTGATTACGTAGTTAATCACTTCTAACTTTTGCTAACAAATAATTCCATAGGTTCATTGTATTCATCAATTTCATCGCCAAGATTATTATTCATTCTCTCTTATTTTCTCAATAATACTATTCATGCCATGAACTAGAGATTATAATCCAATATTTCAACCATTAAAACTTGTTACAAATGCTTGAAATACTTGTAAATACTCATAATAAACGAGTTTGAAGCATTGGAATTACCTCCAGTAGATAAATCTTGAAAAATCACAACTTTGATGATTTTTGTGCTCTTGAGGATTTGATGATAAAATCTAGTATTTGGATGCAAGAATGATGTTACAACTCATGTATATTGAGTAAGAATCAACTCAAAATGCCATTAACAACTTACCTTAGTTGATTGGACTTGATTTGAGCTTAAAATTGCCTCTTCACCTCAAGAACCCTAACCCCCAATACTCAAAATACTCTCTTCCCCCGATTTTGTATTTATAGGCCCATATTTATGGATTTTGGACACATCCCCGGATACTTCGGATCCTGTCACAACCCGATTTGATCCTCCGAAAGGTGTTGTCGCACCCCCTTTTTCCTCACGAAATCGGGTTTGGAGTTGGAAGAGTCGCCACCTAACGGATTAATGTGCGTTAGGACAACTAGAACAATTAAATCCTATAACTAGTTTACATTACCAGAGATCAGGTAAGGGCTCAAATTACCTTGAGGGGAAGGTGTTAGGCACCCTTCAAGGTCCACAACAGTGGGTCCTGGCGGAACTTAAATTAAGCGAATTAGTCTAAAGGGGAGAAAGCAATTTGAACAAATACGATATTCAATTTATTTTAAACAGGAGTATGGAGGAGGGGGGGGGGGTCCTTAGTTTTTTTTCCTATAGGATCATTCCATGCAATACTTTGTAACTCCCTCAAGTCGGGGTGTTACTCATAGTATTAACGCATGGGCTATCATCTCTGTCACGACCCAAAATCCCTAAGGTCGTGATGGCGCCGGATACAAGGTCAGGCAAGCCAAAACATCAATTAATTGAAATAACTTTCCAGTTTTAACATTTTCGAAATCGTTACCTTTTCTTGTATTTCATAATCAAATAAACAAATTTTAGTAAACTTAAATACGACAGCACATCAATTCAGTTTAAAGAAATAAATCCCAACACGTCCCTAGAACCCGGTGTTACAAGTACATGAGAAATTTCTAAGAGTTTTACAAATATTACAAAGCCTGTCCGACATACAACTGGAAAAGGAAATTTAAGATGACACGGATACAGTATAAAGGTGACTCTGCCAGCTATGAATCGCCTCTGAATGGTGCAGCTCGCCTAAGTCTCCGAATCCTCCACATTGCTATGAGAGTACCTGTGCAATAAAATGCACAGCAAATGCAGCATGAGTACAAAAACAACATGTACTCAGTAAGTCGCCCGCCTAACCTCAGAGAGGTAGTGACGAGAAGGCAAATTAGACTCTTACTAAGGTCCGACAATACAACATATGACAGAATATGATAAAATACAATAGACATCTAAGACAGTAAGCAACGAGTACATATCAAGTACAGAAATCCAGGTAACCACTAAGAATAAACAACAATGTACACTTTCCTCTTTCCCAAGTACATGTCAAGCCAATACCAACAGAATAGTACCAAAGATTCATGTGCACACAAAAGTAAAACAACCGGTCGGAGTCATAAGATAGTTAGTCTCTCTATGCACTGCCGAAGGATCGATTGGCCCGTCCCAAAAGTGCGGCTCTCAATCTCTCTATGCACTGCCGAAGGATCGATCGGTCCGTCCCAAAATTGCATCTCTCAATTTCTCTACGCACTGCCGAAGGATCGATCAGCCCGTCCCAAAAGTGCGGCTCTCAATATAATAATCTTCTATGTGCACTGCCGAAGGATCGACCGTCCCATCCCAAAAGTGCACCTCTCAATATAATAATCTTCTATGTGCACTGCCGAGGGATCGACCGTCCCATCCCAAAGGTGCACCTCTCAATATAATATGGCTAGCCTGCTCACGAATCATACCTACGACTTAGGTGCTCATAAGAATACATGCACAAGTACAAAGTCTTCCTGCGCGTGAATCACTCAAGTGACTCAGGCACCCAAAGTTACACATCCACACAATAAATACGTGTTTTATCAAGAAAACCCTTTTTCTCATGAAAATGGTGAAGTCTTTATTAAAAGAAACATGAAATATAGGTTTTGAAATCTTTATTTTTGAAACTCATTTGTCCAATTTAGTAACACTCCATAATACAACCCAGTCCAGATACACAAATATATTCACAACGGAAACAAATTTCTTTTAGAAGGTTAACAATATGACCACTAGGTTTCTTTTTAAACATTCAATTACGTTTTTGGTCATATTAGCAGATAAATATTACAGGCAGGGTTACAGGTACACGCATAAAGCATGCTAGTGGGTCCTAGGCTACTGGGACATGGATGGGTAGTAGCAACGCGCGGACTCCTGTCACCTCGTGCGTACGTAGCCCTCGAAGATAATAACATGTATTGAATTAGTTCACATAGGGGGACGATTCCCCCTCACGAAGTTAGAAAGGAGTCTTACCTCGCTCCGAAGTTCCAACACCGGCTTCCAAGCCCTTCCGATGACCCCAACGGACGCACCACGCTCTGAAACTACCACATACATGACAAAGCAGTGAAAATTCATCCTAATACTCACAACAATTTCAGATTATATACTTTCCCAACCTCGCTCAGCGAAATGACCAAAATACCCTCGATCCCACGTGCCCAGAAATCCAAAATTCTCAAAGATGTCTCCTACCCATAGCCTTACTAACTCAATTATATAATTTACTCTAATGTTCATGCTCAATTCGTGGCCAGAAATCCAATTTTTTCCAAATTCTAGGTTTTTTCAAAGTTTTCACAATTTTCCTACCAATTTCTTGCTCAAAAATCCATACAATATATTGTATTTGACCTTAGAACCAAGTAGAAGAACTTACCTCTTGAAGCTTGGTGAAATCCCCCTTAAAAGCTCTTCAAAAATTGCCTATCCCATGAATAAAGTGAAGACAATAAACTAAAATCTCGCTTAAAAACAATCTGCCCAGGCCCATTTTCCGCACCTGCGGATCCTTCATCCGCACCTGCGATCCCGCAGGTGCGACCAATTCACCCGCACCTGTGGTTTCCCAAATCTCCAGCCAAATAGCACCTGCGCCCTATTTCCCGCACCTGCGGCTTCGCAGGTGCGGAATTTTCATCGCACCTGCGGTTCCCAGCTAGGCCAAGCCAAACTCGCACCTGCGACTCCCAGGACGCACCTGCGGCCAATTCCTTGTAGGTGCGATTGCACTAGATGACAGCAGAAACCAGCCCTTTCCAACCTTCAACTTTGATTCGTTAACCACCCGAAATCCACCCGAGGCCCCCGGGACCCCATCATATCATACCAGCCTTTACCAAAACATAACACGGACTTGCTCGAGCCCTCAAATCACATCAAACAACGCCGAAATCACGAATCACACTCAAATCCAATTCTTTAAGAACTTAGAATTTCAAGCTTCTACATCCGACGCCAAAACCTATCAAATCATGCCCGATTGACCTCAAATTTTGCGCACAAGTCATATTCAACATTACAGACTTGCTCCAACTTTCGGAATCGCATTCCGACCTCCATATCAAAACTCCCACTTCCGACTGGATTTCCCAAAAACCTTCAAATTTCTATCTTTAGCCAAATGACCTACATACATCAAAATTCACTTCCGATCGCGCTCCCAACTCCATAATCACCATATGAAGATATTCCCAGACTTGGAATCCCAAAAGTACATAAATATCATTGAAATATGCTTCAAGCCAAACTTAGGAAATTTCTTCAAAAATGCTGACTTCCACAATATACACCAAAATGCTCTCGGGTTACCCAAATCCCGATTCGGACATACGCTCAAGTCCGAAATCACCATACGAACCTGCCGGAACTTTCGGATCCTGATTCCGAGGTCGTTTACTCAAAATTCCAGTCTTACTCAATTTCTTCAACTTAAGGCTTCTGAAATGAGAATTTTCCTTTAAATTTAACTCCGAACCTCCTGAATTTCAACTCTGACCATACACACAAGTCACAATACCCCAAATGAAGTTGTTCATGACTCCCATTTTCTGAACGACGCGCTGGATCTCAAAACGACTGGTCAGGTCGTTACATTCTCCCCCACTTAAACTGACGTTCGTCCTCGAACTTGCTAAGAAATGCTCTGGAGTTACCTGAAATCGCTGTTTAGCATCTCGAGCACCTGCCCGTGCTACCACAACCCAATCAAGCACAATAGATTGATCAAATCTGGAGACTTCTTCTTTATTCATATAATAAGCTCAGAATTCATTCAAACACCTGAAATTTCTCTAGCCTAGCCTAGTTTCAATATATATAAGCACATCATCAACTAGCACACGATATACTTGATCATAACTGCATAGCCTTGCTGAAGCGGCACCATGCACTGCACAACTCATCATCTGACCACAATGACGCTCCCTGAACCTTAATGGCCAAAATTCCACGAATATGATGCTCCCAATGCACCTCATAACAACTATACATACATCCTGCTATAATGCTTACGATACCACCACAACGGAGAAAATGTGCAGAAATTCAACTCAACCGCAGAGTTAACGAATCCTTGAATACCTCATCTTGACTAGAATCGTCACTTTACTTATGAACCTGGATGATTGTATTTGTTCTTAATATACACTCCACATAACCTTATCGTACTGATCCCTGGTCTGATAATCTCGTCTCACCCAGTATGAACTACTCAGACAGTAAATCACCCCAAACATGGCTAACAGCCTCACATGATACCACATCGCGCCAATAGGCCATAACTCGAACATGATATATAGAAGCGACTCAGGACGAAACTATTCAGCTCACTCAACTACTATGAATTCTTACCAAAAATAGTAAATAAAACACAAGAAAATAAATACATATTAACCCTTTTTATCATCACACTATTGCGGCGTGCAACCCGATCCAAATAACATACCCGTGGCGGCGTGCTACACGATCCCAAATAACATCACCGTGGCGGCGTGCCACCCGATCCAAATAACATAAAACTCACGTAAGGAAATATATATAGAGATGATTGCTCACTATTACAATTTACCGAATATCGATCACAAGCACGTTGAGTGCATAATACCATCCTGGGGAGACTGATAAAGTCGTAGGCTATAAAACTCAAGCACAACTGAGGTGCGATATATATATATACACACACACTCTGGATCTCAAGATCTATCCTGCTCACATAACATCCCCACTACGCAGGACCTCAACACATAAGGAATCCTCAAGCCTTTTTTACAACTCGCACGACACAATCACCATAACACATAAATTCGACGAAGACGGAACAACACCCGCTGTTCTAATATCTTTCCATGAAAAGAGCTCCACTGAAGGGAACATGCATGGCTCGCACGGAGCCCATAATCATAAAAAAATCCATCCACAAACATCGAGCCACCTTGCTCGCACCAAACTTAGCTATTTAGCTTTTACCTGGGTCCACATTAACCCTACCTTTTCTCATAATACACAAGATCAACCGTCATCACCGGGACTAACACCCCAAAATCCATAATCAATTGAACCGAAAGCCCTCCAGGCATAAATTCTCAATTTAGCAATATTGCACTTCTTCATACTCAGTCCAAATCTGAATTCCATCAAGTGACTACATGTCACACTTTATACAATCTTTTCGCGGTCATGCTTCCACGACCTCCCACACAAGGCAACCAGTCTGCACATCCATGACACCGACCATGCTAAGGCCGCAAAGCACATCAATAACCCATGACCAGGGTATAAAGCCTCTTCCACCGAATATCGATCTCAAGCGACACTGAAGATAATACCAGCTTATACTGAACTTTCGAATCACTCTGTCTTGCTCTTCCGAGCTCATGACATCCTTATAAACATCGGACCTGAATCTCGATTCTTACTCCCAGTTACATACTGCTTCCAGCACTTAACATACCAACATGAGGTAGCGCAAGAATCCCATCATAGGTTTCGAACCACCAATAGGGTGAACACTTCATTGTATAGAAACTTTTACTTGACTCAGTTCAAGAGTAGCACCTCAACTCACGAGTGAATTCCCACATAAAACCCATTACGACGGCCGACAAGCCCCGCACACACCGACATAGACGACATGCATAACTAAATCACATCAAAGGAACCAATCACTCCCGCAAAGGTGCCATTTCAACCATGGATAAATAACCCATTCTCTTTTAATCACCATTAATTGCCTCAGGAACAATAAAAACTTCCTTCAACCCATAGCAAACTCAACCCTCACTCATCCCGAGTGACCTTGATTCACGAGACTACGCTGCCCAAATCTTGCAACCCGTCTCATACCCTTATGATACTTCTTTTCTTCAATCCGAAGTCTATTCCTCTCACTCCTCCAATATTATCATGCCTGCTGAAACATGTCATAGAAAATTCCAACCATCCTCCCCTTTCTCAAAAATTATTCTGCAAAGCCTCGATTCTCGGCCATATTGCTGCCTGAAATCTCTAATCGCCTTATTCTTTAACTTTTGAACTAACTGGGACCGCTATTGAGAGTCACCCACTCTGACTGGCCCCGAATACAATCATTCCCCAGCCCTCCAGGCACAGGGACACATTTTTCAATGAAACACGTGACTGAGTCACTATCCCTACAACTCGCCCATGCCTTAAGCAAAATTTGAATCTTCCAAAGCCTAACCCTGACCTGACAGGATCAATTTTTGCACAAATCCATCAAATCCCACGCACAATTACCATTTTACTCCTCCTTCCTTAGCTGAAATCACTTGCCTATACGCCGACTTATTCGCAATCCTATGAGAAGACAACCCTACATCCCTACTGCAGATGGTGGGACTCCCCCACTTAGCCCGAAGCCACTCCTAGCACCACCCTAGATCTTGCTGAGATTCTTTATCCTTTGATAACATGATCTTGCTCAGCCAAACCATCCCAATCTTCCAAATTCCCTTGCTAGCACTCCCTAAGTACTCGAATTCCCTAGGATTATTTACACATTCTATCTCCTACCAACCCCGCCATTGCTAACCTATCCGCAGAAGACAACCCACCTGATGAAATCACCTGCTAACACCTTCCAGGGATGCTTAATGCATGCTCTTTGCGACCTCAATACCCCATCCTACGCCCTGCTTCATTCCAGGACCATTCCTGGCCAATCGCATTCCTCAATACTTCCTCTTTATACTCTGACCCCACGCAACCGAAGAAACCATAGCACCGACAAACCTAACACATTCCATTCGATCAATAACAATGACTAAACGTCACAGGTGCATATCCCATCTCGATTGAAGACACAAGGTCTTACTACTTTATCAACTTCAACTAAACCATCCAGAATCCAAATTCCTTCCCTCTGCCGGAACAAAAGCACTGAAATCTCGAAATCATACTTTGAGAAGATCTCCCTTCAACCATTCATCTTTCCCAACACATGGGTAAACATTCTATTACCGTATCGACACCGCGCGACAAACAATTGCAACCATTATCACTACCTGAGCACAGCCTTAAGGCTTCTCGAAACACAGCTACTGAGCTGAAACGACATATTACCCTTTCACAGGTCCATAACAACAACCACGACCATCTGCACATAGAAGCATCTCGAATTTCATTCGTAGCACCATTCCCATTCCTCAAATTCCTAATCCATAGCAAGCGCTTCGCGACGCGTAAGATTGATTAGGAATGAACATAGGAATAATCCTAAAAGGAATTAACTCGCACGATGAAGAATCAAGAAGGGAAATACTCCTAACAGACCTGTAGCTTCTCGAAGAAAAGTACAAACGTCTCCGTACCGATCCGCAAGACTCTACTAGACTTGCTCATGACTCGTGAGACCTACGGGAACCTAGAGCTCTGATACCACGTTGTCACGACCCAAAATCCCTAAGGTCGTGATGGCGCCGGACACAAGGTCAGGCAAGCCAAAACATTAATTAATTGAAATAACTTTCCAGTTTTAACATTTTCGAAATCGTTACCTTTTCTTGCATTTCATAATCAAATAAACAAATTTTAGTAAACTTAAATACGACAGCACATCAATTCAATTTAATGAAATAAATCCCAACACGTCCCCAGAACCTGGTGTCACAAGTACATGAGCAATTTCTAAGAGTTTTACAAATATTACAAAGTTTGTCTGACATACAATTGGACAAGGAAATTTAAAATGACACGGATACAGTATGAAGGTGACTCTGCCAGCTACGGATCGCCTCCGGATGGTGCAGCTCGCCTAAGTCTCTGAATCCTCCACATTGCTATGAGAGTACCTGTGCAATAAAATGCATAGAAAGTGCAACATGAGTACATAAACAACGTGTACTTAGTAAGTCGCCCACCTAACCTTAGAGAGGTAGTGACGAGAGGGCAAATTAGACTCTTACTAAGGTCCAACAATACAACATATGACAGAATATGATAAAATACAATAGACATGTAAGACAGTAAGCAACGAGTACATATCAAGTACAGAAATCCAGGTAACCACTGAGAATAAACAACAATGTACACTTTCATCTTTCCCAAATACATGTCAAGCCAATACCAACAGAATAGTACCAAAGAGTCATGCGCACACAAAAGTAAAACAACCGGCCGGAGTCATAAGATAGTTAGTCCCTCTATGCACTGCAGAAGGATCGATTGGCCCATCCCAAAAGTGCATCTCTCAACCTCTCCACGCACTGCCGAAGGATTGATCGGCCCGTCCCAAAAGTGCGGCTCTCAATCTCTCTATTCATTGCCGAAGGATCAATCGACTCGTCCCAAAAGTGCATCTCTCAATCTCTCTACGTACTGTCGAAGGATCGATCGGCCCGTCCCAAAAGTGCGGCTATCAATATAATAATCCTCTTTGTGCACTGCCGAGGGATCGACTGGCCCGTCCCAAAAGTGCACCTCTCAATATAATACTGCTAGCCTGCTCGCGAATCATACCTGAGACTCAGGTGCTCATAAGAATACATGCACAAGTACATGGTCTTCCTGCTCGCGAAGCACTGAAGCGACTCAGGCATCCAAAGTTGCACATCCACACAACAAATTCGTCTTTTATCAAGAAAACCGTTTTTCTTATGAAAATGGTAAAGTCTTTATAAAAATAAATATGAAATATAGGTTTCGAAATCTTTGTTTTTGAAACTCATTTGTCTAATTTAGTAACACTCCATAATACAACCCAGTCCAGATACACAAATATATTCACAACGGAAACAACTTTCTTTAAGAAGGTTAACAATATGACCTCTAGGTTTCTTTTTAAACATTCAATTACGTTTTTGGCCATATTAGCTGTTTAATATTACAGGCAGCGTTACAGGTACACACATAAAGCATGCTAGTGGGCCTTAGGCTACCCGGACATGGCATAGTAGTAGCTACGCACGGACTCCCGTCACCTTGTGCGTACGTAGCCCCCGAAGATAATAACATGTATTGAATTAATTTACCTAGGGGGAGGATTCCCCCTCACGAAGTTAGAAAGGAGACTTACCTCGCTCCGAAGTACCAACACTGGCTTCCAAGCCCTTCCGATGACCCCAACGGACGCACCATGCTCTGAAACTACCACATACATGACAAAGCAGTGAAAATTCATCCTAATACTCACAACAATTTAAGATTATATACTTTCCCATCCCCGCTCAGCGAAATGACCAACATGCCCTCGGGCCCACGTGCCCGGAAATCCAAAATTCTTGAAGATGCCTCCTACCCATAGCCTTTGCTAACTCAATTATATAATTTACTCTAATGTTCATGCTCAATTCGTAGCCAAAAATTCAATGTTTTCCAAATTCTAGGTTTCTTCAAAGTGTTCACAAATTTCCTACCAATTTCATGCTCAAAAATCCATGCAATATCTTGTATTTGACCTTAGAACCAACTAGAAGAACTTACCTCTTGAAGTTGGTATAATCCCCCTTAAAAGCTCTTCAAAAATCGCCTATCCCATGAAGAAAGTGAAGACAATGAACTAAACTCTCGGTAAAAAACAATCTGCCCAGGCCCATTTTCCGCACCTGCGGATCCTTCATCCGCACCTGCGATCCCGCAGGTGCGACCAATTCACCCGCACCTGCGGTTTCCCAAATCTCTAGCCAAATCACACCTGCGCCCTATTTGCCGCACCTGCGGCTTTGCAGGTGCGGAATTTTCATCGCACCTGCGGTTCCCAGCTAGGCCAAGCCAAACTCACACCTGCGACTCCCAGGCCACACCTGCGGTTCTGCACCTACGGCAAATTCCTCGCAGGTGCGGTTGCACCAGATGACAGCAGAAACCAGCCCTTTCCAACCTTCAACTTTGATCCGTTAACCACCCGAAATCCACCCGAGTCCCCCGGGACCCCGTCCAATCATACCAACCTTTCCCAAAACATAACACAAACTTGCTCGAGCCCTCAAATCACATCAAACAACGCTGAAATCGCGAATCGTACTCAAATCCATTTCTTTAAGAACTTAGAATTTCAAGCTTATACACCCGACGCCGAAACCTATCAAATCATGCCCGATTGACCTCAAATTTTGCGCACAAGTCATATTCAATATTACGGACCTGCTCCAACATCCGGAATTTCATTCCGACCTCGATATCAAAACTTCCACTTCCGACCGGATTTCCCAAAAACCTTCAAATTTCTATCTTTAGCCAAATGACTCCAAAATGACCTACAGACATCCAAATTCACTTCTGATCGCGCTCCCAACTCCAGAATCACCATACAAAGCTATTCCCATACTCTGAATCCCAAAAGGATATCAATATCATTAAAATGCACTTCAAGCCAAACTTAGGAAATTTCTTCAAAAATGCTGACTTCCACAATATACACCAAAACGCTCTCGGGTTAACCAAATCCCGATCCGGACATACGCCCAAGTCCACCATACGAACCTGCTGGTACCTTCAGATCCTGATTCCGAGGTTGTTTACTCAAAATTCCAATCTTACTCAATTTCTTCAACTTAAGGCTTCTGAAATAAGAATTTTCCTTTAAATTTAACTCTGAACCTCCTGAATTTCAACTCTGACCATACATACAAGTCACAATACCCGAAATGAAGCTGTTCATGACTCCCAACTGCTGAACGATGCACTGGATCTCAAAACGATGGTCGGGTCGTTACAATCTGCTTACTATCCAATTACTATCTTTAAGTTGTTACTTAAGCGTTCTAGTAGTTTCTAGCTCGTTCCTTATGCGTGCACTACCCGACCCTTACCTATGGCCCTGGAGGTATTAGGACCTTTATTTGGGATAGTTCTTGACCAACCTATATTACTTAAAATATGGAATCTAGGCGACAAACAAAAACAAATAGGACTTTAAGATAAGGGAACAAGTATGGGCTCACATTGACCTCTGCCCGTAAACAACAAAAGCATGCAGACTTTATTAACTTTGGAATCCTATAGTAGGATATCTAAGTGGTAAAACAGAATGCCGAGATAGTTTTATTAAGGCGAGCATTACGACCTATTTGTTTGCCTAATGATTTTATTCAGCATGAATCTAGGCACTTCAGGCAGTAATATGTCACAATTATAAACCCAGAATCATTATTAAGTCCTACAAATATATTGTCTAAGTGTTGACAGTAGTGATTTAATTCAGAATCGATCGACAGAATCATGTAGGCATGATTTCTACAAGCTTGTTGACTATAGACCTATAGACATGATTTCTAAGTGTAGCACTGATTTTAACAATAAAGACAAGTTTTACTCCTTTTCAATCATATAGACATGCTTTCTAACTGCTGAATTGATTTGAAGGTTATAGGCATGATTTCTAAATGTTGAATTGATTTGAACCTTATATGCGTGATTTCTAAATGTTGATTTTAGTCCTATAGGCATGCCATCTATTGTAGGATTGATTTAAACCTATAGGCAGGATTTCTAAGTTTGAAACGGATTGTAGTCCTATAGGCATGATATCTATTAACCGTGTAAAGGAAGAAATTAAACACATTGACAGGAAAGATAATTATCTCACACAACAAAGTCCTATAGGGATGATTGCTAATGCACATTTGTTGAAAAGATATATAGATCCTATGAACATGATTTATAATGTACAGAATTAAATGAATGTCCTATAAGAAGGATCTCTAGTATGGAAATGTAAAAACACAGAATGAAAATGATCATGAAAGTCCTGTAGGCAGGATTTCTCTACACAACATAGTATTCACATAGTTTGATCAGTGTAATTAAATCCTATAGGCAGGATTTCTACCCAATTTTAACAAAAAGATATAAGTGAAGCCCCCCAGTTTCACTAAATATCCCGCAAATATGTTATTACAGAGTTATTATAACCCAGAATATCAAATAAATCACATAATGGTAACAATTACACTATAGGGAGCCTTCATAGGCCCAAATAAACCCGGGAACCAGGCCTTCCACCATAACAACAACAACACAAAATAGGGATTCATAGTACATTAGACCTAGGTTTCTAGTGTGTCAAAGTTCTCAAGGGCCTCAGGAAACCCAAGGGAAATGCTCACACTAGAGAACCAAATGCTTAGAAATAATTCAAAAGAGATTAGGAACCAAACCCAGCGTGTCAGAGTTCACAAGGGTCTCACATGGACCCCGAGCAGTGCTCACATTGAGGAGGTTAAGGATAGAACCTAAGGACCTAAGAATAGGAGTTTGAGGTAGCAGTATAGAAAAAGAGACAATGGTAAAGGACAGATTTTAAAACAGGCTTGAGTTTAGAAAAGCCATCATCACAGAGTTTAAAACACAGAATATGTAGGCAGAATTGCACTAAGAAGACAAATTGGCAAGATTTGAAAAGTTGTTCATGCTCAAGTATACAATTTTAATAAGTTAAAATCTGAAAGGCCTAATGAAGCTAAGTATGCATGCTAACATTTAAGACAACTTTTTCTAATCACAGGAAAACATTGAGACATGGTATTAAGGCAAAGGTCAAGTAATCATGTGGAATCCAAAGAATGCAAGACACACCAGCAGACACGTTATAAAAGGACATGAATGAAAGAAAAGGGACTTAATACAACCAAGACATAATAATACAAGTTTGTAAAGATTCTGGACTGATTAGCTAATGAACATACTAGTATCAACCTAAAGAGGCTAAGTTTTGGACAAGTTCAAAACTAGCAAAACAACATATATGAAAAAAATTAAAATACATTAAGCTAATCCCTAAGAGGATTCATGTTATTCAATATAAACAGTCTCAGAACTAATAACGTCAATTATAGAACTAAAGGAAAGCACATAAACATGAAACTGGCAGAGTCATGCTCATAATGGACTTTAAACATGTTGGTTCACAAATAGTTCGTAGAAGTAAAATGACAAAGGGATAGTCACTCACCAGTTAGGCAAGAAAACAATAAATACACCACATTAGTCGAGAGCCCAGAATTATTTGGCCTTCGCTTTCAGCCGGCCAACACCAGAAATAAATGAGAGAGGGAAAAGAGAATACAGAACCAAGCCCTAAGTTCCTTAGTGAGAATATAATGATTCAAGTCTTTCTAAAAGGGAAGAGGGGAGGGGTTTATATAGTATTATAGTATAAACAGGAAACATGGTAAGTATTAAACACATAATAAACTAGAGTCTAATTTTAGGGCAAATAATACATAAACAAGGGATCTCAGTAAACTAACAGAGAATCCGATAATGTAATCATGCAAGTAACACTTAAAATAAGGGGATACAATAGAGAATAAGAAAAATATCATAAGATCGATTAAAATCAGATTTAGGGCGAAATAAAGTAAAAAAATAAAGGAAAACGGGAGATTAAACAGAAATAAGGAAAATATCAGTCAAATACGAGAAAGAAAACAATATCAATAAGAAATCAGTAAAGAATAAGGAAATATCTCAACCCCTAGTTGAGACTGATGCCTTGAATCGGGCCAAAATACAAGGACCGTGCAATATAGCATGTATAGAGATGGAAGATCGTCCAGATCTTCATAAAATCAGGGTGAATCTACCCATTATTGAGGTAGTTCTTGCCAAAAATAGGGAAAGAACAAAGTGATGTCAACAACATGCGTATAAGGGCAGAATATTACAAAATAGGTAAGCAAATCATGGATTGATTCCATGTTTGAGCCGGAATCGGAGAGTATTGGGGAGTGATGGTGCTAGGGTTTGACAGGTAGAGAACGAAATTATGAGAGTTTAAGGGCAGCGGGTGAAGAGGTAAATGAGTTAGGGTTAGGGTTTGGTATAGTTAAGAAGGGGGAATTAGATATGGACTGTTGATCTTCAGAGATCAACGGTCACGATTAGAAGGGTCCTGGGTGGGGTGTTTAAATAGGTATGGGGATTGAGCTAATAGGTCTTGGGCTAGGGGTATTGGGCTAGTAAGGGTGTTGGGTTAAATCTGGAAATGGGGATTTTAGGGGCTAGATTTTAAATACCTATTTTAACAAATAACAATTTATAAAAAATAATTAATAAATAAAAACATATCACTTGTGCATGAAAATTAAAATAATTACAATATTATAAAAATATAAAAAGTCATTTTCTGTATAAATAATGTAATTATGAATACATATGGGCTATTATTGCAAAATATGCAATTTTAGCCTAAAAATGCAGATGTAATTATAATAAAAGTACCAAAATATTTAAAGTTTAATATAGATATAAATGATGAAATTAGATGATAAAATCATCATAAAAATTATTTGTGATGCAATTAATGGTTATTTATATAATAAAACATAGGAATAAATTAATTTAAAAATCTTTTAAAATTATGAAAAATTATGGAAAAATGTTGGTTGGTGCTCATGCACTATTTTGAAATTATATATGTATTTATAAAATATATATGGGAAAAATTGGGTTTCAACATCAACCCTATTAAAGAGTTGTAATGACATGATGACCAATTTTGACCGAATGGGGCGATTTGAAAGATATAGGCCACATTCCAATTTCTGAACTGCTTACATATCCCTGATTTTACAGGAATCAGACTGTGTGTAGTTTTGGATCCAACGGTGGAGTAAGACAATGGAGTTTTCTCAAGAACGGCAAGGTGTTCCGAATAGGATCAATTGGGATTTGAAAAATGGTTACGGATAAATGAGACTGGGTACGGATGATGATCGGTTACGCTTGAACCAATTTGAGGTATATGAGTGTTGAATGGAAACCGGAGAGAAGATTGCTCCTGTTAGGAGAACAGTTGCTCCTAAGACTGCCTGCAAACTCAAAATACAATATATGTGTGTTGGTTGATTTCCCAATGCACACGCAAGTGTACGTGGTCGACAAGTAATATAG
>ML387908.1:48821-87144 GCA_005239525.1 Nicotiana knightiana | reverse complement strand
GCGCCCAATATTGAAATAAGAAGTTCCTTAAGTTCCTATTTTGGTTTGGGACGTGTTTTTGTGTTATCAAGGTACGAATGGAATTCCGAGACCAGGATTAGTTACGTTATGTCATTTATTACTTTCCTGCAAAATTTGGTGTCATTTCGAGTTGTATAGGTCAGTTCGGTGCGTTGTTAGAGAAGTCTAGAAAACTTAAAGTTCTTAAGTTTGGTTCTTGGGGTTTTGAGGCGTGATTTTGAGTTTTAGCGTTGTTTTGGGTGTTGCGAAGGCTCGAGCGAGTCCGTATTATGATTTGGGACTTGTTGGTATATTTGGACGGGGGCTCGGTGGGACTAGGTGCCTCCCGGACACCACACGAGGCCAAAAACCAGCTGAAATAGTTGCTGGTGCACCTGTTCTGGTGTGACCGCAGGTGCGGTTGACCAGTCACAGGTGCGGGACCGCTCCTGCGGTCCCAGCCTCGCAGGTGCGACCCCCAGTGGTCTGGCCAATTCTCGCAGGTGCGGACAAAGTTTCGTAGGAGCGGAGCCGCAGGTGCGGTCTCCACTCCGCAGGTGCGGGCCCAGGCTCCCCAGTCTATTTCTGCAGGTGCGAGCCTTTGCTCGCAGATGCAAGACTGCAGGTGTGGTCCTCGAGCCGCAGGTGCGAAAACTTGATTCAGACAGTGTGTTTTTATACACGGGTTTAATTCACTATTTCTCATCTTCTTCTTCTTCCTTGGGGAGATTTCCACCATTTTTTAGGGGCAAACGACCTGGTTATTGAAGGTAAGAAAAATCTATTCTAATATTAGCTTCATGCATGGATTACTAGCTTAATTAACTACCTAAATTAGTGAAAAATCAAGAATTGGGTAGTAACCTAGAGCTTTTGATAATTTGAGAATTTACCCGTGAATTTGCTATGAAATCAAGTAAAAATTGTATATTAATGATCCTTAGGCTTTGGAAGAGTGTTTCCTTCGAGAATTATTGGAATCCGAGCGTGCGGGCCCGGGTTTGGATTTTGGGAATTCTTCAAGAATGTTGAATTATTGAATAAATAGGATAATTACCCTACTTTGAGCATGCATTGATATCATTGTACCATATTTGGCTAGTTGCGAGTCCTCGAGTGTAGAGTTCGGAGTTCGGTCTCATCCTTGGTCCGAGGGGTAGATTCGATACGAGGTGAGTCTTCTTTATAACCTTGTAAGAGGGAATTGTCCCCATAGGTGCTACATATGCTATGTGTAATTGTTTTGGCGGCTACGTGCGTACAAAGTGACGAGAGTCCGTACGTGGCGACTATCATGCTATGTCGGGTAGTTTTAGGGCTCACACGCATGTCTCTATGTGCCTTATATGTACCTTTGGGTGTTCTTTGAGCTACCTATTGCTTGTAAATTGGTATGGAAATGTGGAAAGTTGCACTTGAACTCCCCGTTGATTAATCCCTATTATAGGTATAGACCCTACTAAGTTATTGATATTTCGTTATATATATATGTACGTATGAGAGTCAGCACTCGAATCGCAGGTATGATTCGCGATCGAGGGAAGCTTTATGATAAATCGGTATAAGTGTGTCAACACTCGAACCGTAGGTATGATGCGCGGTCGAGGGAAGCTTTATGGCAATTGTATATAAGTGTGTCAGCACTCGAATCGCAGGTATGATTCACGATCGAGGAGAGCTTTGTGGAAATTGTACATAAATGTGTCAGCACCCGAGTCGCAGGTATGATTCGCGAGGGGGGGAAGCTTTACGTCTATTCAGTGTCTAGATATTTCCTTCTGACTCCGGACGGTTGTCTTACCCTTGTGTGCGCTTGGATATTTGGTATTGTTTCCATTGATATTGACTTGATAGATATTTGGGGGGGAAAGGAAAGTGTACATTGTTGCTTATTTTCAGTAGTTTCCTGGATTTCTGTATTTGATAGGTATCTGTTGCTTACTGTCTCACATGTCTACTGCATTCCGTTATATCCTGTTTTGCATTATTACTATTGGACCTTAGTGAGTGTCATGTCGACCTCTCGTCACTATCTCTTTGAGGTTGGGTGGGATACTCACTGGGTACATATATATTTATGTACTCATGCTGCACTTCTGTACTTAATTGTACAGGTTCTGAGGCTAGTGCTTCTGGTTACCCGACCGGAGCTTGACGTATATTCTGGACCTGACTCCACGGTGAGCTGCCTCCCTTGGCGATTCTCAGCAGTGCTATGGAGTTATCTTTTGTTCATTTCTGTCTACTTCTCTCAGAAAGCAATACAGTTTGTATAATCTTTTGTATATTCTACTAGTTCGTCTGTTGACTTGTGACACTAGTTCCTGGCACGCACATAGTAGACTCTTTCTTTTGGGACTGTATATATTGGATCATGATCATTTTGGCTGTATTTACTTAAGTTGGTTAATATTTTCATTTTTATTTAGATGATCTAAGCTTAAAACTTTGGGAAATGTGGGGTTAGTATGTTAAATAAGGAAAAATCTCACTAGTAAATAACTGTTGGCTTGCTTGACTCCGGGGTTGGGCGCCATCACGACCTTTGTTGGATTTTGGGTCGTGACAACATGATTCATTACAATAAAGTTTCTACATTACAAGGTCAAGGATATACCTAGATTGCAGATTCAAAGCGAAAGCAGCAATGGTGAACTCAAAGTTGCACAAAACTCTGGAAACTCGACTATGATAAATCAGCAACAAGAAGCCAACGCACAACAAACAACAAAAAACTCAAAACACTTGAACCCAGAAACTCTTTAAGAGAAAAGATTTGAAGATAATCCAAAAAGAGAACCTAAAGACACTTCTAAATTATTTCCAAAAGGAAAAATAATTGCTGAAATTCTTCCTTTCAATTGTCTTTTTTACTGATCTTTTTTTTTAACTAAGGAGAGACCTCTCTTTTTATAGTAGTAGAAGGTCTTTGAGGTTAGGTTTTGCCTTAACCAAAAATCTGCCAAAAAATGAGAAAAGGACTGTCCTTTTTCACTAATTTGAGACACAAACAAAGAGTAGATGTACTCCCAACAACTCCAAAACAGTAAAAGAAACCAAACATGTACTTTACTCTCAAGTACTTCACTGCCTCATCTTTTATTAATACAAAATCATTCTACTACTTCAACAAGTGCAAAAACAGAAAATTTAACATTTCCAACTCCAAAAATTAAACTAATGCTAAAACAATTAATCAAAGACAAAAATAAAATTTGATGATTATACAAACAACGTATTAACAGTGACGTAAATAATCAAAATAAACTAACTAAACGAGGACTCAATCAAAAATACCAAACGATCATTAATAGAATTTAAACCTAAACTAAAACACTAAAATCAATCACAAAAAGAGAAAAATCAGGGGCGGGGAGGAAAGGAATCGAATTTCAGTTAGAAGCCGGAGATAATGAAACTCCTAACGAAGTTACGACAGAACAATCACCAATAGAAACGAACATAAACTAAAATCCTAGAACTAATCATCATAAAGAAGGAAAAAAATCAGCCACGGGAAAAAAGATTAGGATATTTACCATTTTACTATTCAAGTGGCCGAAATAATGGTGGTACGCCAACTCGGTAGAACTTTGAACTTCAAGCACGATTTTCTTATTGATAAATCGTGACCGCAGACTCTGGTGAGCCGAAGATCAGCCGCGATATTATCAACAACAAAGTCGTGCTTCGAGTTCGAGGCTAGCCTAAGTAGAGGCGAGGTAGTAGTGATTTTGGTGGTGCTCGGGCAGTGGGCGGTGGCAGTGGTGGTTGGACGGCGGTGGTTGGAGTTTCTGGTTAAGATCAATATGAAAGGATAGAGTGGAAGGATTTCGATCCGTCCATGTATGCATTGTAGGGTGGTGGTGGCCAGAGCTTTAGTAATTTGGGCAAAAAAGAGGGCGGCTAGGGTTTCCTAAATCTAAAATTCATGGAGTTTAAGGGAGAATTAAAGGATTTGGGTCGGGGATTTGGAGATAGGGGATTGAGATAAGTGTGTGGTATGATTTTCGGGGTGTTTGGACGCCGGTGGACGGCGGCAGGTAGTGGTGCCGCCATGGAAAGAAGTAGCGGCGGCAGAGGAGGAGTGGGAGAGAAGAGAGAGGCTCTAGAGTTTGTAAAATGGAAAAAATCTGATCTTAAAAGGCCTTTTATATGCCAAGTGAAATTAAATCCAGGCCGTTGGATCAAGGATAAGGGAGGGCTCAGATTTCATCTTGATTTTATTAAACAAAGTGACGTAGTTTCACCTTGAAACTACGTCGTTTGAATCTTCTCCTGGTAGCCAGTCAATTAAATATGATATTGAACTCTTAGCCGCTTGATCATTTTAATTTAGCCCCTTTTTCCTTCATCTTACTTAAATTAAACAAATAAATTATTTAATTAAATAACTTATTCAAATGATCAATTAACTAGATTAATTCACCAATTGAACAGTTAGTTAATTCCTAAAATGCACAAATGAATAAAGAACTATTTATTATTATTTTTTTGCATTTTTATGGTAGGAAATATGCAATTAAAGACACAAAAATTGGGGAAAATAATTAAAATAACAAAACACTAAAAATAGTGCAAAAATTAGGTATTCACATACATATCTTTCGGGAGTAGAAAAGGGGTGTGACAGTTCCCTGGTGCTATGTTGTCATTTTCATCATGATGACCGAAGTCATTGTCCACGTGCACGGGCGCTGCCTGAGAGTTCGACATGTTGATCATGGAATCAAAGATACTCACAAGAACAAGTGTAAAATAGTGTGTGTTACGAAGGTTAGTACCAGGAAATCACTATTATTCTTAGCCCAACGGTGGGCGCCAAATTGTTTACCCTAAAAACAGATACCAATTGAATTTATACGTGGCTTTAAGGATACGTGATATAACTTGGCACAAATTGAATATATATATATATATATATATATATATATATATGTGTGTGTGTTAGTATTGAAATTGATTGTAAAAGAAATAAATGCAAACCAAACGAATCATATAGCCTAGTCCCTCGAGTTCGATCACCCTCGAACCAAGTGAAGATTACACTGATATATGAACAGAGTAACAAGATATTAAAAGCTAAAAGAAGGCAGTGTATTGCTTTGTATTGCGTAACATGTAATGTGTCTTACAAATGATCAGACTGTCTTTGTATAGTAGGGGAGTCCTACTCTTGATACAATTCTAAATACAGTAAGAAATCTAATGATTTGCTAATTAATCGGCCTCTTTTTAATACGTCACGGGATTTCCGTCGTGATCCTCGCTCGATTACAGATACTTCGGCATTCCGTTATTTGACTCGGTAAACTTCCCTCGGTCTCGCTCCATCCTTATCTTGCTCGGTCTCGATTTCGATCTCGGCCGATCTCGATCTTGATCGGTCTCTGAGTCACGAGCTAGGCAATCTAACTTGAAATCATGGCTCGATATAACACGAGGTTAAACCTTGGCCTATCATGTTCCAATCTCGATTAGTCATATGAAGGGCAAGCTCAATTTTAACCGTATACACTTCTATAATTTAATTTGAATACTTGCATTGAGTATAAGTTGTAAGTAATTATCCGATGTGATTGGACAAATAATGTAAATACTATTTGAGGGACAATAATCAACAGAAGCTCTAACATATCTGCTACACTAACTGAAGCTCCAACCTGTCCACATTTTTCCCAGGGGTATTGTTGCAAAATTATACTACATAGCTAGATAAAAACTATTTTTTGTGAATATATTGTTAGGGGTTGTCCTGATTTCATATTTGGCTTTTCTATTTCTTGAAGGAAAGAACAATATATTTATCATAATTAAATTTTTCTTTTTGTAGAAGGAAATTATAATTCTTTCATGTTTGGCTAGTCTTTTTTCTTGTAAGAAAATGTTTGGACTTCTATAAATTGAGGATCCTTCCTTCTCATTCAGTAGCATCCACAATGTAGCCATATGGGGTATGAGAGTCGTGTTTAGAGGGAGAACTTTACGGGACAAGTGTTAGTGTGTCACTTGTGTTTGCCTCTTCGTGAGGTTGTTCTCTTGATATTTTATACTCTCTTGTATATAGTGGATTACTCATCTCCGCCGTGGGCATAGGCCAATTGACCGAACTACGTTAAATGTTTGTGTCTCTTTTGATAGATTTCTCTTTTGTTATTGGATTTATCGTCGTTCAAGGTTTGCTTTACTAGCTTCCGCATGACACCTGATTATTTTTCGGTCCTAACACATATACTATATGTTGAATCTTCTTAATTTGTACGTGTTTATTTTCTTATATTTTGACTCTTCTTGGAAAAATCTCGACTATGCCACTAACTCCAACTACGGGACATGTTTTCTGAGCATGCTTAATTAGTACTCCAACTTTAGCAATAAAACTTCACAGAAGAATTATTTTGACATACAAAAGTAGTTCACAATTACAGAGAATCCAAAATAAATACACTGTATAATGAGTTTTTTTCTTCTTTTCTTTTGTTAAGGAAAAAAAACCCTAATGTAATAACACGAGAACCAACTCTGTATAGGCCTTAAAAATCAGTTAAACCTTAGCAACTGAATACGACAGAGCCATTTACAGTTCTTTATTGCTTTGGCTTTGTATCATTCTTCACAATCATCACAGAGCAATTTGCATGGTGAGAACAGTAGTCACTTACACTGCCCAATACAGCCCTGCAGCATTTAAAATGTAATTTCCAATCAATATTCTCATAAAATAAGTAAATAAGAGCTTATGTTATATGCACCGTCAGTATAAATACTATCATGTTAATCAAGTTGACCTACAATAACAAACAACTCGGTTTAACCGAATAAATTGCAATAAGAAAGAGCAGTCCGGTGTACGAAACATCCACGATCACAACTTCACATAAGGTTCGGGGAAGTGTTTCATCCAAAGGAGGTGTGACGTGTGTAGCATTCCATGACACAAGTGTCACTGGCTGATTCCAAGTCGTGACCTATGTTGCATGAAGACAACTTTACCAACAACAACAATAATACCTAGTAATTGTACGCAGACCTTACCCCAACCCTGTTAGGATAGAGAGGATGTTTCCAATAGACCCTCGACTCACAAAAGCATAAGCACCACATTAATGAAAATATAGACAAAGAAGGGACAACACCAAAAAACCATATAAAAGCAGAATAAAAAATAACAAGATAGTAAGGTGATCAACAATGAAAGAAAACAACGGTTAGTCATAAAAACCTACTGCCAACAGAAAGCGAGACTGCGTGTCAATACTACTGTTATGAACACTCTAGTCTACCTCTTCTACTACCTTAATCCTCGACCACCGTACATTTCTATAAAGTTGTCTTACTCTTCTACGAAGACAACTTTACCGTTGCTCTATGTAACACCCCAGACTTTAAACAGAGTCTCACATCGGCAAAACACAAGAGGGATGTTAGGTATATAAGTTAACAAGTCTTAGACTCTAGTGACGCGTTTTAAATCCGTGAGGGCTTAGGCCCAAAGCGGACAATATCACTAGCGGGCTGGGCTGAGTGAGGACTCTGAGTCCATAAGAGGAGGTCCCACATCGGCAGAATACAAGAGGAATGTTGGGTATATAAGTTAACAAGTCTTAGACACTAGTGACGCGTTTTAAACCCCTGAGGGCCTATGCTCAGAACGGAGAATATCACTAGCGGGCTCAACTGTTATACTCTAAAACTTCCTTTCAACCCACTAAATTAGATTGATAGTATAAAATATACTTCTATTATAATATCAGTGTATATAACTTAAACATAATAAAACAAAATAGTAAATTATGGATATTTACCTCTTGAAAGCTCCATAACCATGGCTACCCATGACCAAGAGAGAGGCATGGTGTTTGTCAACAGCATCACAAATAACATTTCTAGCATCACCTTCATTTACGTCACATACTATATCTTTTAGTCCTTTACTCTTGCATAATTCTTTTGCTTTTTCAATAACTTTCTCTGCTCCCCTTTTAATATCTGTTTCTATGAGTGTAAGCACATCAATTCTTCCTGCCACAACAAATAACCATATCAAATATCCTCTGTGTCCTATGCAGTCTATTAGGTCCAGTATTAGGAGTTAATAATCTATTAAAAAAAGACAGTTCGATGCATAAAGTATTTTGTGTTCATGCAGGGTCCGGGGAAGGGCTGCACCTCAAGATGTGTGATGTAGACAGCCTACCTTAATACAAGCATTAGTCGCTACTTCCACGTCTTGAATCCGGGATCCAAATAATTATCGTTTTAATCAAATTAATTTGGTCCAAAATAAGTGCCGCTTGAAAAAAGAAGGGATTTTTTTATTATTTTTTGTCAAATTTAATTTGCTCCAATAAGAGATCTATACAATTTTTCAAAAAGTAATGAGGAAAAATAAGGAGTAATTTAGTCAAATTAACTCTTATAAATAATGTTATTAATTAAAGATGTTTTGGATGAGTGTGTCAAACCCTAAACGAAAAATAAAAATAAAAAAGGATTAGAGGGAGTAGTGACCAACAATTTGATAAAAACATACACAGCATAGATATATAGGAGTAATAGACATTGATAGCAACATTAGGTTCAACATAGTGGCAGATCTAGGGCAGACTTTGTTGATTCAATTGAACTCATATACATTTTTTACCGAATTATATATGTAATGTAAGGTCACATTTATTTTAAGCCCATCGACTCTAGAATTATACCTGGTCCAGCCATTCCTACGACGCAGGTAGCTTATGCATCAGATTAGGACTAGAAAGAGTAGTAACCAACAATTTGATAAAAACATGAACAACATAGGCAGGAGTAATAGATATTAATAGCAACATTAGGTTTAACATAGAGGCGAATCAAGGGCGTACTCTGTCGGCAGAGGCGGATCCAGAATTTAGAGGCTCCGAATACCACTCTTTATGTATATCGTATATCTACTTCTAGCCACAACGACGACCGAATGAAAAAGTGCGGATCGATTCGATTAGAATTTTGTTACTCCGATTACATTGGTTAAGCCTTTTATTCACGTACATAAAAAATTTATGTTCGATTTTGTCTAGTTACTTTTTTTCAAGCTTAAATTTAAATTATATTATGAAAGAAATTGAAAAAAAAAATAATAATAATAATAATAATAATAACAATAATAATGAAAGAGCACCTCCAATTATAAAATTTGCTTTAAAAATTGCTTAACTTTTACAAATTGTTTATTTAACTAAATTAATTTACCTTCCGTATTCTCGAGTTCATTTTATCATCTTAATTCTCAAGTTTATATAGCGATTATTTGCAAAGCAAAAGCTTCAAATTGAGAATCAACTCAAAAATGCCTACAACTCAAGCCATTTATTTTTCTTAAAAGTCAATAAAAGAGAGTCATATTGCTCAATTAATTCCAATAAATATTGATTAATGTTGCGTCATCTAAAAAAAAGAGAGATACTATATTAACTAAAATTAATGCAAACGACTTATAGAAAGAAATTGCTTTTGAAGTAAATATACTGGTACCGGAAAAAAGGAAAATTAATGTAAAGATATTTTTTTAAGAAAGGAAGAAGCAGAAACAAAAAAAATAATAATACGAAGAATAACAAGAAAGAGGGATATATAGCAAATAAAAAGGAAGAAAAACAGAGGCGAGGCCTTAGAGCTCGACGGAGGAAAAAAAGGAATAAACAACAATAGGAACAAGGAAAATGAAAAGCAACAGCAGCAACACAGAGCATTAATAGCGTCCACAAAATCCGAACTCGAGTTCTTTTGGAATCAAAAGACTTCAAAGCTTTTGTTGAACTAATGGCACCCACATCTCATTTTTGTACTGCGGATGGCATTTAATAAATATATACGTTTTGATCTAGATATGCAAATACATTTTCAAAAAATTTAGCCAAAGTGTGCGGGTGTCGTACCATCCCTACCTCTCAAGGTAGATCCGCCCATGTCAGTCGGTTCAATTAATGAACTCTATACATTGTTTACTCGGATTATATATATAATGTAAGATCGCACTTATTCTGAACCCACTGACTCTAAAATTATACCTGGTCCAGCCATTCCTACTGCACAGGCAGCATATGCATTGGATTTTGCATGAACAACCACAAGCTTAAAAGGGGAAGTTGAGGGACAAGCAAAGTAATGATCAAGTGTCCATTCAAGCGCATAGAAACTATGTTCACTATCATCAACTGCAAATATCAACACTGGTTTTCCATTCATGTTAATTTTATGATTTTTTTCTTCTTTTACTTTCTTTCTATTTTGCTAAATGATGCAAGAAAAGCTTTATTTGTGTTTGATTGATCTAACAAAAGTTAGTTAATGTAATTAATTTAGTGGAGTTTATGGTTATTTCTTTCTACTATGGCCCGTCAAGAATGGATCTCACTAATATTTGTGGACACCAAAAAACTTAACTGAGGTAGTTAAGGCAAAGGACTTGGTCTTATTTGTAGATTTGTCGCCGCGTTGGCAGTGAGGAGATAGAATTTTGGCCGCGTTAACAAAGGTTTTGAACCCTTAACCACTAATATGTTTTTGTGCTATATCAAGAGGATTCAAAATATAATTTATAGAGATACAAATCGGATTTAGTCTTATACATATAGTGAAATTTCCCGACCAAGGGGTTTCTGTTTTACCAAAAAAAATATTAACCTTTCCTTAAAACGAATTATCAGATAAGATAAGGGGTGAATCCTAATTAAAGTTAATGACTACTAAATCAGGAAAGTCGATATACAAGTAAGGTGGAATTATACCCAGCAATGTTAAATATGAGCCGATCGTGTACAATGATTATCAATGAATGTTCTAAAAGGTGTAAAGAATAAGTGCATGCAATGGCAATAAATGTAATAAAGAGGAATCTGTCACCCAAATATTAAATGGCTTGGGCGAATCTTCTCCCTGCCAGCAACATGGATAATGAAGAACGTAAATGAACACAAGACCCTTGAATCTTGTGAGTGAAGAGGTATATTAGAATAAAGGAATCAGTGGAAAAGACAAGCTTTGTATATATTCTTTGTAGTCAACTTTACAAGTGTGCTCGTATTAGAATGTTCCAGATCCTTATTATTCTTTTTTCCTCCCTATTTATAGGGGACATTCTTTAGAAACCCTAAAAAAGTACAACCAAAGGAATATTCAAATGGAATATTCCCTCTCCATGCCCTAAACTCATCTCCCGTTGCTTTCTTATCTTCTCTACTCGACCTCGATGTTAGCTCTCCTGAGGGGGACTCTTCGTCACTAAACCGTGATCGGCTTAGACTTCGACCACGACCAATAAGGCTATTAAGCCCAGTCCAAATTTTGACCAATACTGTTTCGAACCCTCTTCCGCCCTCGACATTAGGACAATTGTTTATTACGTTACAAAGAGAAACTCTACAATTGTGGAAGAGTTGGTCACAAATCCCCTGATTGTCGTCTCCTGAAAAAGGATAAGAAGAAAGGACAGACCAACATAGTGGAGAAAAATGATGACATTGATGATCTTTGTGCAATGTTTTCAGAATGCAACCTAGTTGAAAATCCGAAGGAGTGATGGATTGACTCTGGAGCCACTCGACATGTATGTGCTGTCAAAGAAGCACTTGCGACTTACTCTATTGGTGGTCCCAAAGAAGAGCTTTACATGGGAAATAATGCAACAACCAAGATTGAAACTTATGAGAAGATATTCCTGAAGATGACTTCCAGCAAGGTGTTAACGCTCAACAACGTTCTTCATGTTCCTACTATTAGGAAAAATTTAGTTTCTACTTCTTTACTTGTGATGAATGGATTCAAATGTGTATTTGTTTATGATAAAGTTGTTGTAAGAAAGAATAAAATGTATGTTTACAAAGGCTACTTCACGGAGGGTCTTTTCAAACTCAATGCAATGATTGTTGTCAGTATGAATAAAATTTCAGCTTCTTTTTATTTATTGGAGTCAAATGATTTATGGCATATTCTTTTAGGACATGTCAATTATAAAACCTTGCTGAAGTTAATTAATTTAGAAGTATTTCCTAAATTCGAGTGTAATAAATCAAAATATCAAATATGTGTTGAATCTAAGTTTGTAAAGCATCCTTATAAGTCTGTTGAAAGGAATTCAAATCCTTTAGACTTAATTCATACTGACATTTGTGATATGAATTCGACACCGACTCGGGGTGGAAAAAAGTATTTTATTACTTTTATTGACGATTGCACTCGATATTGTTATGTTTGTTTGTTTAATAGTAAGGATGATNCTGCACCTTACACACCTCAATCCAACGAAATTGCGGAAAGGAAAAATCGGACATTAAAGGAAATTATGAATTCTTTATTAATAAGTTCCGGATTACCGTAGAGTTTTGTAGGTGGAAGTTATCCTTACAGCTAACTGAATACTCAACAGAGTACCCCACAACAAAACACAATCTATTCCCTATGAAAAATAAAAAGGAAGAAAACCCAACTTGAAATATTTCAAAGTGTGGGGGTGTCTAGCAAAGATACAAGTTCCTTTACCTAAAAAGGTTAAAATCGGACCAAAAAATGTAGATTGCGTTTTCATTGGATATGCTACAAACAGTAAAACATGTCGGTTTTTGGTCCATAAATCTAATAATCCCGAGATTCATATTAATATGGTAATGGAATCAGATAATGTTAAATTCTTTGAAAGCATCTATCCGTATAAAACTGAATGTGAGTCGTTAAGTGAAAGACCTAAACGACATCGGGAAGAACCAAAGGAAAATACTTCAAGTGTAGAAGATCCAAGGCGTAGCAAACTTCAAAGAGCATCTACTTCCTTTGGACCAGATTTTGTAACATTCTTGCTTGAAAATGAGCCTTAAACCTTTAAAGCAGCTATGTCGTTTTCTAGTTTAGCATTTTGGAAAGAGACAGTCAATAATGAGATTCAATCAATTTTGGATAATCATACATGGTAATTGGTTGATCTTCCTTCGGAAAATAAGCCTTTAGGTTCGAAATGGATCTTTAAACGGAAAATTAAAGATGATGGCACTATTGACAAATATAAGGGAAGACTTGTTGTCAAAGGTTATAGACAAAGGGAAGGCTTTGATTACTTTGACACTTACTCGCCAGTAATAAGGATAACATCTATTAGGGTGTTAGTGGAACTAGCGGCCGTGTATAGTCTTGAACCGTGAGAACCATAGATGGTTAAGGATTGACTGTGTGACTTATGTTGTCTAGGTATACAACAAAGTTCGACGGTTCAAAGATATCAAATCTACACGATTGACCGAGTATATCCGATATAAGTTCACTATGGAAAGTTCAAAGGGAAACCTACTTATCCAAATGCAATTAATTCTTCCATGTAAAACACACACGCGTCCGTGCATTCCTTTATTTTATAGCCATTCCCCATTCATGTGGGGGATTGTTGGACTTTAAGCTTGGTGTAGCTTAATTTTAAACTCGGTGTAGCTTAAAGAGGGTAAATGGGAAATGGAGGAAAAATAAAATATTTTAGTTTCTCTCCTTGGCAAAGGGACATTGTCCCATATTGGAGGAAGAAAAGACTTTTGATGGGTATATATACAATTGCTCTTAAAGAGTTAAGAGGAAGGCAAGCATCGCGCCGTCGTCGTCGCTCGCTCGGCTCGGCTTCGGCTGGTGTTACTAACTTTCTGTTTCTATTTATATTTCAGAAAGTTTGTTTATTACAGCAATACAGTTCTAATAAAAAAAAATTCATGTATTTTTTCTTTTTTACCTTAAAAATATTAAAAGGGTATTACTTTTGAATGACTCAAGATGAAGAGGTAAATATTGAAATTAGGATGAAGAGAGCATCGTTTTGCAAAAAATTAACTTACCTAAGGCATAATACAAAAAGTCTTGTTGAGATTACACGTCGAATTTTTTAAGCTAAAGCAAAGGTGAAAATTTAATTTAATAACTAAAAAGTAGGCTAAAAGGAATGATATATGAGTTAGGCCACACCAAAAAGTGCATCCACTGGAAAGCTCCTATTCATTTTCTAGTACACACTAACAATTAAAGTAATCACTTAGTAAGTTTTTATGCTAAGGCTCAATCCAATTAAATCCATAGCGTCTAATGATTTACCCAAATTCCTCTGGAAGGAGGTTTACTTTGCCTTGCACCGGAAAGGCTCGAAGCCAATGTCTGAAAACAATAAAGCTTTATAGGGTTTTTCTAGTCAGGTACAGTTAGTTTGCATCTTTACAGACATATTTATTTTTGTTTGATCTCTTCGAAATAGATATTACACTTTTCGTGCGGGTCGAAGCTTATCCGACGACATGCCTTTTGAATATACGTCAAAAAATTTCATGTAAAATGCTTTTGCTGATTATGTAACATTCTTTTCTTGATGTGGCATTTTTTAAAATTTTTGTTGCACTAAATTGATGAAGTTATCGCAACGTCATGTGTTCTATATATCTAGATCATTGAAAAGCACAAGTAGATAAAAGTTTGCCGTTTGTTTCAAGTAATTGGCGAAAATCAATAACGTAGGCATGTTTACGATCTTTACATACATATCAGAAGGCAAAGCAACGTGTGTCTGTCTTCGTCGTGTCTAACTAGGGCGGAGCTAGAAGATAGGGAGCGAATTTAATCAAACTCAGTAATTTTGGGTCGACACTGTATATATTTCAAAAAGGATTAGTTACCTCCTGCAGCATATGTTGATACTTTATTTATTTTAAATAAATACCCTTTTAAAAAATTATATCCCATAACTATCTTTTGATCTTTTATAGGCAATATCTATTTATGTTCACCTCCTACCTTTAAGCCATAAAATAAACTTTGTATTATTTTTCTCTCTCCCCTCAAATTTCTCATATCCCCTCAAATTTCTCCTATCCCTTACCCCATATCTATTCTTCCTCTCTCTCTCCTTCCGATGTCTTCTCCTCCGCCGGACGCTGGAGCAATTGCCACCGTCATCGTTCGACGGAAAATTGCTAGTGTTAATTACTTAAAGAGAGTTGCAATCTGTTTTTTTTGGACGGAAAAAGCAAAACAAGGGGAAGACACTATAATTTCTGTCATTGATATAAACTTTCCGAGGAGGGAAAATTGCATCATGAATTTGTTTGGTACATAATTGTTGTACTCTTTCACTTTGAGCAATTCTTCCTCTTAACAGAATTTTGAAGGACAAAAATCTCTCAACCGCATCTTGGTCAATCCATCAAGCCCCAATTTGTTATTATCACTTTTGAGTAAGGTCTGTTGAAGCCTTTCTCTGCCACTGCAACCCTTTTATCTCCTATCAACTTAGTCACTCTGTTGATAATACCAGACTTAATTTTCTGAAGTTATTAATCGTCGGCAACCGGAGACAACGGTGACGGCGAGCGAAGACTGGATACTGCTTCAACGAGACGACATTAGGGTTGTTCTTGAACAAAGACGACAGAGTTGAGGGCTCAGCAACTTGAATTTTCTGTTAATATATTTCAATGTATCTCGTTGTATTTTCATGTTTTGCATTGTATTCATTGTCTTTTTTTTCATTATATTTCAATGCATCTCGCTGAATTCTATGTATTTCATTGTATTCATTGTATTTCAATGTATCCCGCTGTATTCTATGTATTTCATTGTATTCCATGTCTCTCTATATTCCTTGAATGTATTCATATATTTCTTTTAATTAATATAATTTTATGTATTCAGATGTATTATATAATTTTTTCTGAAGATTGTTATGTTTTGGGGTGTTTTTCTATTGAGAATCTTTTTTATAACTGGAAATACAAATTTTGTGTGTTATAATTGAGTTTGTTGAGTTATATTAGGAGTCTATTATGTTAATTGATTCACTTTTCGTTTAAAAACAGTGTAATCCCCTGGTTTACACCGTGAATACAGTCGAATACAATAATTTGTCCAGTTGTAATCCCATGTTTCACGCCATGAATACAGTCGAATACAATAATTTGTCCAGTTGTAATCCCATGTTTCACGCCATGAATACAGTCGAATACACTCGAATACAAAAATATATCTAGCTGTAATCTCATGTTTCACGCCTAGAAATGTTACTATATTCATGAATACAGTAGCTTAAATACATCGAATACACTTTAAAATAAATCTGAAAATATAACTATAAGAAGTAATATAGTAAATTGTAGCTACAACTAGCTAATAACCTCTAAACAATAGTGGTTTTGTGAAAATTTCTCTTCAAAAAAATCATCAAACATGTATTAATTATTAATTTAGATCACAGCACCTTAAAACAAGAAATGACGTGGGATAACCATTTTTTGACATAATATTTAGTTTTTATCCAGTATCTTTAATGCTGAGCAAAAATAGCCACTACTCTATTAAAATTAATACGAAAAGACATTTTTACCCTTTCTTCATGAGTGCTGTGTAAATATTAAGGACATGGTGTCCTTAACATTTATACTGCACACATGAAGTTAAGGACGCCATGTCCTTAATATTTACACTGCACATATGAAGTTAAGGACATGATGTCCTCAAGTTTAACAACGGAAGGTGCAAATACAAGACACTTTGTCCTTAATATTTACACAACATTCATGAAGTTGAGGATATCATGTCCTTAATATTGACACAACACTCATAAAGTAAAGGACACTGTGCCCTTAACATTTACTTTGCACATATGAAATTAAGGACATGAAGTCATAAAATTTAACAACAGAAGGTGCAAATAAAAGTTATGTCCTTAACATTTATACTGTCACGTGAAGTTAAGGACGCTATGTCCTTAATATTTACACTGCATATATGAAGTTAAGGACGTGATGTCCTAAAGTTTAACAACAGAAGGTGCAAATACATGACACTTTGTCCTTAATATTTACATAGCATTCATGAAGTTAAGGACACCATGTTCTTAATATTTACACAACGCACATGTTTAGTATAGGGGTATTTTTGTTGGGGGGGGGGGGGTAAAAATTTATTAAGCACTGACTAAAGAGTAAAAACATATCTAATTAGTGGCTAATTGTGCACTTCTACAATTAGAATTTTAAACTCATAAGCTTGAAATTCCAGTTACACCTCCATATTTAATTGTTGTTTTTAATTAACATGTATTCATCTCGTCAAATGTCAAAACCAAACCTTTGTCTTTAAATCTGGTTTTATATATTTTAGAACAAATTAAATTGAGGATTTGCTAACTATTAATATGTTTGTTGAGGTCAGCTAAAGCGACCAGTTCACGTGTTGCAGATTATATTAATCGTTAGCAGTTCCAAAAACCTAGACATAGGTCTAAATGATAAAATACTAAACATGTAGTAAAATAAATGTGGTAACACATGAAGCATTTTCTCTGAATTTTACGTGATACAAATATTTTAAATTAGTTTGATCAATGGGTTAAAGAAAAATCTTAATTGACAGTACATGTGAATTACACAATGTTTTCTCTTCTCCTTTTTTTTAAAAAAAAGAAAAAAGAAAAATAAATTGTTGGTATCCTTTTGATTTTAGGATGTTTGTCATTTTACATGATTTGACTTCATGTTGAGGTATCAAACTCATAATCAAATGAATAGAAACCTAAACAACTTCTTGTAAAACTAATCTTTATATTATAGCCACAACTAAGTTTTTAGAATTGACTTCGCACTTACTTTATGCTTTGATTAGACAACACCTTTACGCGGAGTACTATGACGGGAGCATTTTTCAAAATAAGAAGATTTTGGGGACCTGTTTGTTTAGCTATAGATTTTGTCAAAATATAGTTGATTTTTTTTTGGTAAATATGAGCTTCATCTTTTCGGTCACCTGATAGTGTATTATGTAGTTCATCATAAAAATGATAATCCAAATTTATTTATGTCCAGGACTATAGTTTGCGATAAGATACTGAATGTAAATTTTTTAAAAGGATATTTATTTAAAATAAATAAGGTAACTCATTCGGATCAGAGACGGATAAAGAATTTAAATTTTATATGTTCAATATTTAAAATTATTAACATTAAATTTATTATTTATTTTAAAACTTATGAAATCATATTTACTGATATTTTTATAATTTTAATAAATTTTTACGTATATTTATATTATACTTCGTAAACTGTGTGTTCAATTGAACTCCTAGCAAAAATGATACCTCCGTCATTGCATAAATGGCAGTCTGATGTAATAAACTTCAGTTATGCGCCAGTTTCGGGAAAGGACTAGACCACCGAGTCTATTGTAGGCAGATTTATCTTGTATTTTTGCAAGAGGCTATTTTCACGATTCAAACTCATAACCTCGTGATCACATAATAATAACTTTATCAGTTACGTCAAGGTTCCGCTTTAGATCTTCCATTGCATGAGATCAGAAAACTCAGTTCCCTTTATTTAATTTACTGTCCCCTCTATTTATTTCTTTTGTTGGGAAATTTACTGACCTTCTTACAATTCGGAGTAAATTCAGGCAACAGACTTGCCGTACAGAACGCAGAATTCATGGTGCTTTGTGCCCCCATAAACTAATTAAACTTCAGTTTTGGTCTGTTCCATTTCTTTAACTAAAAACGGAAAAGGGCTGATCTATTTTTTTATTATGGTAAATTATTTAAAATTATCTCCCGTTATATTATTGGATCATAAAAGTTCTTACCGTCTTACTATCCTAACAAATTTGTCCTTAGTTAAACGGAAGTGCAACGTGATATTCATCCGTGTCCTTTTTACATCCGGGCACATATTAGACGACCCGTTCCATGAAATTGACAAAACACCGTAACCTGCGACCCGCCATTTTATAAGATATGGCCAAACGAAATTTCAATCCAAGTAGGAGTATTGGTGGCGCTGCTCCGATGCCCATCGTGGAAGTAGCGCCGACATCGACTGCTACACTGAAAGCAGGCACCCCCCCTGTCTCCGTTGACCATTGGTACTAGTCTCTCTATCTTTATTTTGGTTCTGCATGTTCGCTCGCAGACATGGACAGATCCAGCTAATTTGGATATTTACTTTGGTCAGATTATAAATTTTCCGGTGACCTTTGTGATTGTTCCGGTGTTTATCGCCATGGCAGCAACACCATCTTCGGACATTACCCATATCTTACAGTTTTGAGTATCTTTGTATTTGGCCGGAAATAATTGACTCCGGCGATAGGAGTTTTTTCCGGCCACTGGTCCGTTGACTGATACGTTTTTCGTCCCCCTCTTGTAAAAATGCTTTCTCTTTTTTGTTACTTCACCAGAATTCCTTTTTTCATGACCTAACGCCATGTTTAATATTGTTTGGTTTGCTTGTTTTGTCCTTGTCAGCACTTAGTTGCTTTGACAATGGTTTTGTCACATCTGATTAATTATTGATAACGCTACATTGTTTGGGTTGTTTGGACCCAAAAAAAAAAGGCCGGGAAAGGGAAGTAACTTCAATTCTACCGCTTTCCTTATCATAAGACATGACACTACCGCCAATGCCGACGACGATAGGAATTTCCAGTATGCGATTAGCCGGAGGAGAGATTAGTGTTAATCATAGGCGTGAGCCGAGGATTAGGCAAAGCCCTATCCCTAGAAATGGCGAAGAGATTCGCGGGTTATGGGTTTGGTTAATTTCATGGAGGGGGTCGTGTAATATTGGGGTGTACATGGACCAGGTTGGTTCGAGTTTTATCAAAATCAAACCAAATCAATTATATCGGTTTGGATTGGTTCGATTTTGTCGGATTTTCGGATTTTTTGTTACTTACATATTATTTCAATCTCTACTTTATTAAATATTTGATAATTAAATATATATTTACTAAAAATATAAAAATTTGACGAACATATTATCAATTAATATATTCTTATGAAATAATTCTATTAGTAACACATAATTATTAGTTTTTTAGTCGTCCGCCAAAATTTTTAGTTGATATACACATTTAGGTTAACCGAATTTAGTAATTAAACATAAAAATCAATATGATACCTAAATATTAATAACCACTTCACATTCGAAAAAGATATAAGAATTTAATAGATCTTAACATATGATATGAATATGAATGAACAAAGAGATAGACGCATTTCAATAATACTTGATAAGAAAGTGATCATACAACTCATTATTTAAGGTCAATAAATATGGAGCACTTCATATTCAATTAAAATTTATATCCCGCAAGAGAATCCCAAATATTTCTAGATATTTTTTTAAAGAAAATTCTATATAAGATCTTAAAAGTATATATAAAAATTATATATTTATATATCGGGTTGGTTCGGATTTTTTAACTCAATACCAAACCAAATCAAACCAAACCACGTCGGATTTTTTAATCGGTTTGGTTTGACTTTTCGGTTTGATGCGGTTTTTCGGTTCGGTTTGTACACCCCTAGTCTAATATGTGCTCAGATGTAAAAAGAGCACGGATGGATGCCACGTGGCACCTCCGTTTAACTAAGGACAAATTTGTGAGGATAGTAAGGCGACAAGGACTTTTATGACCCAATAATATAATAGGGGATAATTTTAAACAATTTACCATAGTAGAAGGATAGATCACCCTTTCCCGAACTAAAAATTAGTACAAAAATAGGTTTCAACTATGAATTGAATTACAATTTAATTATTATAACATTGTTTATATTGATTAGGTGTAAGAGTCAATTTTTGTCATCTAATTTCTACTTTGTATTTGCCCTTAATTTACCCTCTATTAAACGGACTATCTTTGCCATTGTTACGAAGTCGTCTTTGTTAAGGAGCGCTTTACCCTCAATGTAGGACGTTTCAGCGCGAATTTGGATTAGTCGGCCCTAATGTGGGTACCGAATACCGGGTGAGAAATAAAAAAAACAAAGAACTATCTTTGCCATTAGCAAATTGTTTTATACTTACCCTTGATTTTAGCAAAAATCTAGCATGAATTAGATGAGTTTTATGTGTCAAAATACATAAAAAATAATCAAAATTGACCCCTAATTTATTTTTGACCATAGTTTAAAATTATCTCTTATCATACTCAGGGCCGAAGCTAGAGTGCTAGGAGCGGGTTGGGTTGAACCCAGTAGCTTTGGTTCGAATCTTGCATTTGTCTTAAAAAAATCGATTGAATATATATAAATTACTAATTTAAAACTCAATAACTTAAAATGATTAGAATTCTGAACTCATGGGCTTTAAATCCTAACTCCGCCTCTGATCATACTTTGAGTTGAAGGAGTATTTGGATCAAGAGCAAATATACGAAATAATTTGCTAACAATAAAGATATAAGTAACGCCAGATTATAAGACAAGGTAAAGTCAAGATATATGATATGGTAGATTGATATTTTTGACAATTTTTCCCAAAGGGAAAAAAATTAAAATTCTCTTTTTGTCCAAGAAGAATTCGACTCCTCGATTTTCTTTTAGAACAAAAAAAATTATACGTTTAGGAATTACATAAAAACTAGTACAATACTATGTTATCAATTTACAATTAAAGTATTAAGATACACTTTAAACATATTAATTGATTTTCTAAATAGTATTTATGTTAAATTTGATACACAAAGTATTTTGTGTTATTTTTACGTAGATGCAACTTGTATAATAATAATAATAATAATAATAATAATAATAATAATAATAATAATAATAATAATAATAACTGAACATTGGATGCCAATTGAAAAAAAATCTATAAATCTGTCAGAACAAGATTTTGTGCAGAAACACCTTCTTAGTTCAACGTCTGTAGGGGCAAAAATAAAAAATAAAAAATAAAAAATAAAAACTGAATAATTATTGCTCTAACTACTAACAAATAAATAAAATTTCCTAATTTCACCACAATATTCCATTGATAGCCCTATGTTTGAGTAATTTTTACTTCAAACTAGCAGTATGTATTTTACGAAAGCAATTGAATTTATGTAAAAAAAACATTGATATACTAAACTCTATTACTCATAATTTGATGGACATTACAAATTATATAGATTCTGAAAGGAATGTTTTACATAAACATGATAGTTATACGAGGATAAACGAAATTTTAAAAATAATACATTAACAAATGGTGCAATGTAATCGTATATAATAAATATTGATGTATTCTAATTTAACACTTCAACAAGAGAACCATCTCAAAAAGGGATAAATATGCATTAATCCGCTTGAAATAAGATACATGTTTTTTCAACATTTTGTACGATACATTTTTGTACAAATGCTCGTAGGCGAAAAAATCTTCCTCTGCTCGCATAGTCGAATTATCCAATGTTTAAACATTAAAGTACCAACAAAAGAATTCGATATATCTTGAATTTGTCATCATTATGAATGCATTTCTTAAAATGTGGTTAGGAATTTTCACATAAAAAATAATCGTCGATAAAATTCATAAGAAGATAAGCAGGAAGAAGGTCAGGACTCAACGTACATGAATCTCATCTTTAGAAAAAAAAAAAGAGAGAAGAAAAAACATTTGGATCACATTCTTATATTTCACGCTAAAAGTTTTTTCAATTAATTAATTACGCAATAAACAACCAAATTACAAAAGTGATATATCCGGAATTTGTCATCACTTAAAGGGTATATTAGTCAATCCAATATTACAAAATGTCAAAATTTAGCCGTTTAATCCTTTTTTTTTTCAAAACATCATACCCGTCAACAATTATATAAAAGCCACATTTACAGACACACATTTATATAAAATATAGTCAGATATAATTTCTCTATCAGAAAAGGTAGAAATTGATTATTATTTTTTTTGTATGATCATAAGTCTTACGCTTACGCTTTCGCTTCTTTTATCATTGCTTCAAAGCAAATTCATGAATTTAGTTTTTTTTCATTTTTCAAAACTACATTTCTCTCAGATCTGTTTCTAGAAATTTCTGTTCAATTTTTTAGGTACTGCAAAATGTTTATGATTCAATGCATTTGATCTTTTTCTTCTTCTTCGTGTGGATTGTTCATTTGTTATGTTGTGAATTGCTGTACTGTAGGCATGCGGTGTTGTACTTTCTAATCGTTTTTTTTTTTGGTTGTTGTTTGAATTAAAGGTTGAAATTGATTGGTTTACGGTTGCTTTCAACTTTGCTGGATTTACACGTGATATGCACGTGATTTTGCCGCTTTGATTTCGACGTTTCCCCTCTCGGTAAGCATCTGGATCATAATTTACAACTTTTTTTTGGCTTTGTTTTCCTTTGGTGTGTGTGTGTGTGTGTGTTTATGATGTATGTAATTGCAAATTATTGAAATTTTGAATTTTTGTTGTTGTTATTGTTGAAGAATTGAGTAACAGATTTTGAAAAATTGGCTCCGCAACGCCGATCACAGCGCCATATGGGCGGCCAAATGCAGCAGAGCAATGTGGCGGCTGGTACCGCTCTATACGATCATCCTCCGGGCAATGCGGGCCCCACTGGTGATGCGGGAGATGCTGTCATGGCGCGATGGCTTCAGTCTGCCGGGTTGCAGCATTTGGCCACTACAGGTGTCGATCAACGGCTGCTTCCGAACCTACTTATGCAGGTATAATACCTTACTTTATAATTTGCTTGTGCTTTTTCTACTACTAGTAGTTTTTAAGTACAAGATCAATATTGTTTGCATTTCTATCTGAATTAACTTGACAAAATTAGTAGTTGTCACAATGTCATTGCACTAAAGAGAGATCGAGCATATTAGCAGGAGGTGTATGTTCACCACTGACTTAGAGGCGGATTCATGATTTGAATTTTATGGGTTCAATTTCGAATTGTACCACAACTCATTTGATTTACCAGGTTCAAAAATCATTTTATTTGCACTTATTTAGTGAATATTTTTAACACATATATATGATTCGAGCCAAAGCTACTGGGTTTAGATAAACCCGTACCTGTAACTCTATAATTGCCTTGCTCAGACTGGAACGGTATATATGTATATAGAAGATTTGAAGTAAAACTTTAAAGATATTGTATATTATATATTCAGATGTACACTCATTGTCTTTAAATTTTACGTTGTTGTATTAGTTAAATTGAATAGTCTTTGTATGTCCTGCTGCTACAGTACCTAGGGGCCTTTTTATGGTTATTTGTTTTACCCCTCCGCAAATGTGGTTATATAGAATGCACTCATACACAAGCATGTCACATCGTTTTGTATTCTTCATTTTAGACCACTGACTCCTACGGAACTCTGTTAGCCTTAAGCGCAATTCCGGCAGCTGAGTATCCAGATCATGGAGTTTTATCTGCAGAATGATATTGATATCATGGAGTTTTATCTGCAGAATGATATTGATCCTCTTCTTTCGAACTCGCTGTATTCTCTTTCTTTTGGTTCTTTACCATGGGGGTTTAGCATGTCAATCTTTGTTTGTTTGGATGTTGTCATATTGAGTTCGTTAATGATTTTGAAGCCTGGATATTGTTTGAAGGGATATGGAGCACAGTCTATGGAAGAGAAACAGAGGCTTTTCAAATTGATGAGAAACCTCAACCTAAATGGCGAATTTGCTTCTGATCCATATACTCCAACAGCCCAAAGTCCAGGAGGGTTTGGAGCATCGGATGGCTTTTATTCTCCTGAGTTCAGAGGAGACTTCGGAGCTGGGCTGTTGGATCTCCATTCCATGGATGACACTGAGCTTTTAACTGAGGTAAGGATCATTTTTAAAAGTCTGGACCTCTAGTACCTATTCCTTCTCTACTTTGCTAGTTCTTGTGTAAGAATGTACATTGTTTTGCCGGAACCTCCGTTTTCACCTGCATTTTTTTAGCTGATTTATAAATTAATAATATATTTATAATTTGATAACACATTCTGCCATACTAGTCTCAGTCTGGCCCTCCTGCCCTACACCCTCCCAAGAAGGAATGTGTAGGGTTACTGAATATGGGTTCATTGAAGAAACAGAACGGTTTTCTCCTGGTAGAAAGGTGTTTAACAGTAACTACTTAGCATTCTCTTTGTTACCAATTGCACAAACAGATGTCACTGGGTTAACATGTTAAGCTATACTGAGAGCTGTAATTATCTTATTATATTTAACAGTAAAGTGTTTTGGTTTTTAGATTGTGGAGACACTGAGGCAAGAAATACCAAATTTATGTCTGGAATTGGAACCCTTTTCCGAGATAGAGGCGGAATTTAAAAGCTTTGCTTTCCTTGCACTAATCGTGGAATAACTCACATGTCATGGTTTTCTGTCTTTTGAGGGAACCAAATGAATGGTTTTATCGTTTATATCCATTGTAATACGCGTTTCCTTCTGCGGGATAACTAGTCTCTTTCTTTTACAAATCTGATGGGATAACTAGTCATATATTGTGAATACCCTTATTAGTGGATATTGCTCCATTGTGTTTGAATATAAATAGCTTGTAGGCCATGTTCTTTCTTTCATAATCATCAGTCTTATTAAGAATCAAGATCATTTCTTAATTGTTAGACTAGTAAATGTTGGCTTACTGGTGATCCAAATCATTCTCATTTGTAAATACCAGGCCATGTGTCTTGTAATGTTTCTGACTCTATTGTCATAAACAAAGGAATTTCTGCTTACTAATTCTGGCCTTATTGTCATTTTAGCATGTAATTTCTGAACCCTTCGAGGTGTCACCTTTCATGTCGGGGGTAAATAAAGCATTTGATAGTGACAACGATCAACAGCAAAAAGCACAACCAGAGGCGGATGCTGCAGCTGGATTATCCACAATTGAAAAAGAAAATAATGCAAGAGAAAACAATGTGGCGAAGATTAAAGTAGTGGTATGTCAATTGTGCATGTATTATCGACTTATTGTTCTATAGAGGATGCAAGTTATGTCATAATTGTGAGACACCATTGCGGAAAGGTCTCTTTGATTGGCCTGTATCTGGGAATGGGAGGGTTCAAATGCATTTGTGACTAGAGGTGTTCATGGTTCGGTTTGAGTCGATTTTTCCCTTAAAAAAAACCAAACCAAGTAAATCGGTTTTTCTAATATTGGAACCAAAACCAAACCAATTGAGTCGGTTTTTTATTGATTCAATTTTTGTTGGTTTTTCGATTTTTTTGGTTATTTATCGGTTTTTTCTTAAATATGAGACATACACTACCAAACACATATTCCGGCGACTATATTTTCAACGTAACACTATCAAATCAATTGCTCTTTGAGAAATCTATCATTTTCAAGACATATTGATGATAATTGAATCAAGTGGTGATGAATAGTTAAAGTACTCAATTAAAAATCAATTATTTTTAACATGAAATAATTCTTGTACTTAGTAAAAGAAAACTACCAATCAAACTAGAATGTTAAGTCAAAGAATTAGATTATTATAATAACAAAGAACTAGACTAAAAATACAAATGACTAATATGTACCATAAAATTTTAGAAACTTTATATAAAAATATACACATATATATGTGTAATAATAAATTTAAATAGCTATTTTTATAGTCGGTTTGGTTCGGTTTTTTCTGTTATTTTTTGATTAAAACTAAAACCGAACCAAATTTGATCGGTTTTTAAAATTCAAAACCAAAACCAAACCAAACCTAAAAAGTATCCGTTTTTTTATCGGTTTTTGGTTTGGTTCGGTTTTTTGGATTTTTATGAACTCCCCTATTTGTGACCCTATTAGTAAAACGAAGATTTTTTTTTCTTTGGTAGATAGGAAATGAGATGGTGATATCTTTGTTGTGTTTATTTCGGCAAGAAATTGAATTTTGGGGCATATTTTCCTATTGGATCCTAATTCTAACTCCTACCATTTAATTACCATTGTTTTTATTCATTTCTAAGATGGTAATTTGCTCTATTATGCCAACAAAATGCACCTTTACTAAAGACCACGTTTGAGCTGCCTATGCCCTATAGAACCAAATTAAGTGTTCCCATGCTTCGCATTAGTGAAAAGATGTTATTTGAGGATCCACGTCCTGCAAAAAATTCTGACATTTGCTAACTTGAAATTGATATGCAGCTTGAAATAATATTGCTTTAGTATTTGGTAATCAACTGCGTGACTATTGTCTAGACATTTGCTAGATGTTACGTTCATTCTTTAGCCACTTTCCTCAATAATGCTGCTTTTACAGAAAACTTGTGAGTACTGGAAAATGAATTTTAAGTCATATTTTTATTGTCCTTATATGTTTCTTTCCAGTGATTGAAATATGCCTTCTAGTTTGATAAGACTTTTTTCGTACTGCTTTTGCTAATTTTTTGTGCTTTAACCCCCCTTCTTCATGCGTTTCATGGTTGTTCAGATGATTTGTTTATTCTTTCTCTCTTCAATTTCTAAAGCTGACATTAGTGTTTGGCAGGTGCGTAAGAGACCTTTAAACAGGAAGGAAGTTGCTCGGAAAGAGGATGACGTTGTCACTGTATCTGATAATGCTTTCCTCACAGTCCATGAACCCAAACTTAAGGTTTAAGGTGTCGTTTTCATGTAGAGTTTGATTTGCATCACATGATTCAGGGGCTGATGTTTGCTTTTATAGTGACTTATTTTGCAAAACCTTTATCAATCTCTTTTTTTGGTGGATAAATCTCATTTAACCCTTAAATATTTGGGAGGAACTGATGTTTGGTTGTATTATGGAAGGTGGACTTGACTGCTTATGTTGAGAAGCATGAGTTCTGTTTTGACGCTGTTCTAGATGAGCATGTTACAAATGATCAGGTATCTTTTCATCGCCTACATAGAAGATTTAGTTACAAAGACTGCTGCTTTACATAAAGGCCGTGCAGAAATTTTTCATAACTGATTTGGACTACCTTCATCTTTTTTTCTTTTCAATAGTAGGTTATTTACCACCCACTTTTTGTAACTTCATCACATATCCACTGCTTTGCAGGTTTATCGAGCCACTGTGGAACCAATTATCCCAACAATCTTTCAGCGCACAAAAGCTACATGCTTCGCTTATGGCCAGACAGGTCTGCTGCATTTCTTCACATGCTTGATTCATTTTGTTCCAGAGGCTGCTTACTATTATCTTCTGGCACTTAGCTGATTTCTGCTTCGACATGTGTTAGTACCCTCTTGGTACTGCTCTATTAATATCTTACCTTATCCAAGAAAGAACAAAGATGTTGCTCTCTAAATGTTCTGTATAATTTCAAATCTTCTGGTTCCATCTTTGATCATTCCCCCTTAAAGTTTAGCAAGTATATTCATGCATGTCTGCTGATGGTATAACTGAAGATTCATATACTCTTTTGGCACAGAGAGTTCACAGTTGTGCTTCCCAAATAGAGGATCAGTAATTTGACAATGGATTTAAAGCTAGTCAATTTGTCAATGTCGTTTTTAGCAATGTAAACTTGCTTCAACTGCTTTTGTAATTGGTTATCTTTTCATTGTTTTTTCTTTTCCTTTTTTCTCTTTGATGATTTAGGGAGTGGTAAGACATACACGATGCAACCATTGCCTCTTAGAGCTGCAGAGGATATTGTTAGATTGTTGCATCAGCCAATTTATCGTAATCAGAAGTTCAAGCTGTGGCTCAGCTTTTTTGAAATATATGGTGGAAAACTGTTCGATCTTCTTGGTGATCGGAGGTTGGTATCATTATAATGCTTCGAAAATTTTGTTTTACCTTCTTTATGGGATATTCTACATGCTCAAATGACAACTAGGTAATGTCGTATGTGATACAAATCAAAAACTTGCATAACCTAGAACCTGGCACTGGGTCCCCATAATTTACTCTATGGTGTCAGGAGAGTAGTGGTGCTCCTTCCCAATAATTTCTCAAAATACAGGAAAGTAAAAACTGAAAGTAAGAAATCTGAAGACATGTAGTGTCCTAAATCGTGTGTGGCCATGTGGCTATGTCAATGCCATGGTTGGGAGCATGTTGTCTTGGTTGTCCAACTAATAGATGATTAAATCATTGTAAAAACTGCTTATACTTCCGTTCATGATTATAATGCTTCATTTCTGAATCATTTATTCTTACCAGCTAGTTCATAATTATTATGTAGGAAACTTTGTATGAGGGAAGATGGGCGGCAACAGGTTTGCATTGTTGGACTCCAGGAATTTGAAGTTTCAGATGTGCAGATTGTAAAAGAGTATATTGAGAGGGGAAATGCTGCAAGAAGTACTGGATCAACTGGTGCAAATGAGGAATCGTCAAGATCACATGCGATATTGCAGCTTGTTGTCAAGAAACATAGTGAGGTCAAGGAATCTAGAAGAAATAATGAAGGAAATGAGTCCAAGGGTGGGAAGGTTGTCGGCAAGATTTCTTTTATTGATCTTGCTGGCAGTGAGAGAGGTGCAGACACAACTGATAATGACCGACAAACAAGGTAAGTTCTCATGGCACACTTGTTGCTGCACCTAGTTATGCTTCTCTGGAATTTCTTCTGATATGGTGCTTTATTTTGCTTTTTTCCCTTTGGCATGTTTTCCTCGGATGTTGTGTATCTGATTTAAAAGCCATTTCACTGGACCACCTTAACATAAGGTCTAGGGAAGTTCTAGCTGGAACGTCTATGCTGTTTCATGATCTTATTCTAGTAAGGATTAAAAGTACAAGGTCATGAAGAAAGTTTGGTGGTTATTATTCTGAATTTTATGCTCAAGGGATAATCTTCCAAACACTGGAAAAGAACTTGGCTGTGTCAAGTACCTTACTTTCTACTGTAACAAATCTTTGAGTTTCCACTCTTGCCAGTTTGAGTTACTTCACATGAGTATTCAGCACTTAGAAGCTATTTTGCTTCTTAAAATTATACTTAAAGGCTCCAGATCGTGCCTGCTTTTCTTTCTCTCCTTCCCCACCCCCTTCTCTTCCAAGCACACTGCATTTCTTCCAATTTGTTCAAGTAGCATATTTGAAATCTACATATTGGTTTCTTTTCAGGATTGAAGGAGCAGAAATTAACAAGAGTTTGTTGGCTCTTAAAGAGTGTATCCGTGCTCTCGACAATGACCAGATTCATATTCCATTCCGTGGCAGCAAACTTACTGAGGTGCTTCGTGACTCCTTTGTCGGAAACTCAAGAACTGTTATGATTTCCTGCATTTCTCCTAATGCAGGATCATGTGAACATACACTCAATACATTGAGATATGCTGACAGGTAAAAAAAATTCTTTAAGCGTCGGTTGATTTTATTTTTTTGTTTTATTAAGCATGGGATTATACTAACATGAGATTAACAGGGTCAAAAGTCTATCCAAAAGTGGTAACGCAAAGAAAGATCAGGGAATGTTTTCAGTGCCAACTTCGGCTGTTTCTGCTGGAGCAAGAGATGCTTATGAGCAACCTCAAGAGTCTATACAATCAGAAGCAAGCAGAAGGACAGGTTTTGATAAACAACCCTCTAGTGTTGGTTCAAATCTTAACGTCACTGGTTGGGAGGAAAGTGGGGCAAATTCTGGTGGTATGGACAGGGACAGGTTTGAGGTGAAGAATGCCTATAGTATTTCAGCTGGTCAAAAACTGTATTCTACAACCAACTTGCAAAGTTCTGATGTAGAAGACAAGGTGCCGAAAGTGTCGCCACCTCGGAGGAAAGTATATAGGGACGAGAAACCTGAAAAGCTAGAACGGCCAGGAAATTGGTCAAGAAAAGATTTCTCAAGCACTGATTCATCTTCTACAAGTTATAGACAACAACCTACGAGTATCCCCACAAAAAGTAATGGATCGAGACAAAATGAAGCTTCTTCACCCCCTCGTGATGAAAATATCAATGAAATACTAGAGGTTAGTCTTTTATTTGCCTTTTGCTTTTCATTTTGTTAATTTATTTTTTCTTGAATAACTGTTATAAACTTCTCCAATGATATCGGTGTAATTTTCCTCTATCTATGCACAGGAAGAAGAGGCCCTAATAGCTGCCCATAGGAAAGAAATTGTAGATACAATGGAGATTGTTAGTGAAGTAAGTTTAATCCTATGTTAATTTGTATTCTGTTAATTAATATTTTACCTCCCTGCAAATACAGAAATATTATAAATGTGTTCCCAGGGAGGGTTCTGCATTTCTGTGTTATGCATTGCCATCGCCAAAATGCAGCTGTAAATTGTTTTCTCTTGAGTGTTTCTTAATTTTTGAATTTTCTTTAATGTTTTCCTTGGATGTACTGCTTCCTCACCTAACAGTTGGATGTGTCTGAGAACCTACACGACTCTTTGACTGATCATTTGTGGCTATGGAGTTCATGCTTGCTTGTAATGGGATTCACCATTGTTTTCTTTTTCTCTTTGTTCTGTCCGTTGCCTCCCATTTTCTTAGTTATCTACAATTTCACTACCTGTATGTATTTTGGCTTTTTAAATAGGGATTTAAAGAGGTGGTGAATAGTAGGATAATTCTGATATGTTAGTATTGCTGCGATTACCATTTCATTACTTGTCACCTCACTCTCACGCGCACGCACACACTCAGTTTATTTATTTAAAAGAACACGTCTTAGTTCCAATATTTTGTCCATTTTCTTTTGGTGATGATAGCTGCATGTTGTGAATTTGTTATTATGTCCTCTGAGTTCGTATTAACAGCAATGAGAAGGACAAGTTTAGGCCATACAAAAATGAGATTGCATTAGCCTTATACTCGTGATAATTAATTAATTCTTTCGCTATCAGGAAATGAAACTGTTGGCAGAAGTTGATCAACCTGGAAGTCGCATTGACAATTATGTGACACAGCTAAGCTTTGTGCTATCTCGCAAAGCAGCAAGTCTGGTCAGCCTTCAGGCTCGCCTTGCAAGGTTCCAGCATCGACTGAAAGAGCAGGAAATACTGAGTAGAAAGAGGGTACCGCGTTAGGCATGAATCTTTACAGCATATGTGGCATCAATTTACTTGTATTTACTCTTCCCTTTGTAATCCTTGCAAGATAGCTTAATTCTCTCTTCCGTAAAATTGTTGTAAACAAATGAGGAATCAGGTGAAGAATCATTGTGCAGATCTTTTACTTAATAGAAGAAAGAAAACAGTGTTGTTATCTCATGAGCTTGAATCTACTGAAACTACCAGATGTTAATGTTCACTCTCGTATTCTCCGTGCTCCTCTAGATATGAGTACTCAGAAGAAGCAAGAAGGGCATCTCAGAACTTGTAAATTGTTATGATCATAATTATACGGACTTCTGAAGATTGATCGGTCCAATTTATAGGGATCAGGGATGTGTTTCCTACGTATTAGATGTTTGATTACATCTGAAAAAACTTTTTAAGATTATATTATCGTTGTGTTGTTTACTGCTTGCTGCTATTGCTATTGCTTCTTTTTATCTTTCCTTGAGCCGAAGGTCTATTGGAAACCGTCTCTCTACCCTCACAAGGTCAGGGAACCCTCCCCAGGTGGGATTACACTAAGTCTGTTGTTGTTGTTTTGCAGCAACGAAACTGATTTGATACCTCCATTGTGAATAAAGAAGCTGTGGTTATCTAGAGCTAATAGCCTATTTTTGTGAAAGCATGTGTACAGTTTTGCTCGAATGCATTATTTGCATGTGTTTATTATGAAGTAATACAATCATGAATGATTATTTTTATTATTATTGCTTATAGCTAGTATTTCATTTAGATTTTTGCAACTAGTGTTATGTATCCTGACCGTTGGAAGCTCTTACTGAATGTTATGTAGACTTAACTAAAACCAAAACAATTATGTTAACAGTCCAAAACTAATACGCTTAGAACAACAGTAAAACCTCTCTATATGAATAATTTTGGATGTTATAGCAAAGTACTGTTATAGAGATCATATATTATAACATAACATAAAAATTAGTTTCGAAAAAGCTTGACTTTTATAATGAAGTGTTGTTATATAAGGATGGTATTACAGAGAAGTCTGACTGCATTTGATTTTGAATCATAGCTTTACTTGTTTAAAACTATGCTCCCACTTGAGTCCCCTAAGGACATTTTCTGGCGACTTCATCATTTTTACTTCAACTCCATGATCTAAAAACGAGTAATGCATATGTTTTAATGTTGATCTTTTATGAAAAAGATTGTTGAAACGTGCAGCAAAACTATTCATCACAGTATTCTTTCATATTCCATTGTTCCTTGAGCCGAGAGTCTATCGGAAACAGTCTCTTTATCTTTATAAGCTAAGGGTATGGTATACGTACACACTACCCTCCCCATATCCAATTTATGAAAATACACTGGGTTTATTGTTGCAATATTCTTTCCTATAAATCACTTTTTATTTTTGTTTGGTGGGGTGGGGTGTGGGCGACCAAAGCAAGATCTTCATGCCACAATTTTGGTTCTCCTTTTTGCTAAACCTCGGGTATCATTTACCCATACCATTTTTGTTAGATCATCATTATGCACAAGCAACTCTGCACAAATTTCATTCCTTTCACTCCAGTGATTTGTAGTTTACTTCAAACTTCCTCTAGAAATTTGGGGAAACAAGATTTTCAATGTATAGACTAAACTCAGATAACACCATCATATTTTATCTGATTATCAAGATTCTTGATCCTGTTATCTCTTGAATTAAACCATGCCAAATTAATAAAATCAAGCCTTCCTTGTATAGGGTAACTTAACAAAATCAACTCAACGATGATCATTCATAACAATATTTCATCAGCTTGCCTTAGTTATACACTTAAGCAACAGCAGGAGTTCAAAAAATCACTTCCCACCACCCAATTTCTATACAAAATAATTAGCTACAGAATAAACTTTACTGATAACGCAATCCAAACACGTGATACCTCTGCATGTGCCATACATGAATATGAGGGTATTAGACATTAGTTACAGAAAACAAATCTTTGATCTCATTTCATTCAAATAATATAAAGAAAGAAGCACATGTTTACAACTTTGAATTTCATCTAAACTGAAATTTGAATGCTTTCTGGGGACCAAAAAGACTGAATTAAAAAAATTAACCTAAAGAAGCACTTTCAAACTCAACTTACAAAATCAAGCCTTTCTTGGATACTAACCAGCTAAAGATTTAAATAACACTTTGACTAATCACAAAAAAAGGTCTTTCAAGGAATAGTTAGCCTCGCGTCAATCACACAACAATTGAACGATATAATCATTCCTTTGTTGAAACAGGATATATACCACATGACCAAAAAAGGAGCAGGCACAGGATTGTTTAATCTGCTTTCAACCTCAAGATCTCCTTCGCAGTCCTCAACCTAAAATACGGCATGTCTTCCTACAAGGAAGAAGAAATTTGATTAGCATTTTTTCTTTTTCAGAAAACACTCAACCCCGCACCTCTCCCAACCACAATTCCCAAAAGCAGATGATAAAGAAATTAAAGTCCAAGAAAAGGAAAGGGAAGAAAAGGCTTCAATTTAATCCAAGCTGAGGGTTTCCAAAGTATACAACTTGCTAGATGGTGCAAACAAACTACTCCTTCCCTTTCATTTCATACGAAGGCGTTTGACTTGGTACACAATTTAAGAAAGAAAGACTTTTGAAACTTGTAGTCTTCAACATAGCATCACGTCATTCATTAGGGGTGAAATGGGAAGCTCAAAGATAAATTGTTTCAAAAAATAGAAAGGCATCATTCTTTTCACATAAAATTGAACAAATGGAGTATTTTTTTCTCTTTTGGGGAGGCGAGGGAGTGGTCCAGTTGTTGCAAACAAATTGCTAGAGTAAAGAAATTCCGCCACCTCTATCTAATGCCATGACGATGATCAAAGCCTTCAATAGGTAGTAATAGATGTGAAATACTAATCCATGAGGAAGAAAGAGATGGATAAGAAACCATGTAAATTATCAAGGACGAGAGACTCAAGTCAATATTCGTGAAATGACAAACCAAAATGGTCAAGGAGAGAAGAAAGAAACAGGTTGATAGAAAGGAAAAATGTCATTTTACAATACTACTTGGTCTCATCTTGTTTGACCAACTTTCTTATTTAGCCTACTCCAGAGATAATGACCTCCTTTCCATATGGAAAACTCTACCACCTTTTTTTTTTTTGAAATGGTAATATATTTGTATTGAATATATAAATGGTTCCACTAAGAGTGGAACCTTTTGATAATTACAATGAGGAGTCCAGAAGAGAGGCCTAGAATGTTTTGTACCTCACAATTGGTCTAAAACATCAAAAATTAACTCATTCTCTTCTAGACATTCCTGTTTACACCAAAAATAAAAAAGTAACAGACACCTCATCTTCAATTTCTGGATTGAACTATGATTGTCCTCAAAGCATCTCTGATTCCTTTCTTTCCATATTGTCCACCATATGCATGCCGGGACAATCTTCCATCTCTCCTTCTGACTGGAATGTTCCCCATCTCTTTTCCAGCTTGCTAGGACTTCCTTAATTCTCCTTGGCATCACCCAACGGATCCCCCTCAGGTTGATAAAAATCTTCCACAGTTGATCAGTGACACTACAATGCAAAAAGAGATGGTTGACTGTCTCTTCCTGAGCATCACATAGGTGACATCTGGACACCAGTTGGTAACCTCTCTTTGTGAGATTGTCTTGTGTTAGTACTGCTTCTCTTACTAATAACCATGTAAAGCATGCGACTTTGTATGGCACTCTTACTTTCCATATCATTTTCCATGGCCACCCATCTTTCTGGCCATTCGACTGGTTAAATAACTTGACGGCAGATTTTACAGAGTACACACCCTCTTTTCCTCCTTGCCAGATCACCCTTAGAGTTAGATGTCCCTTTGAATTGCTCTAAGGTGTAATAAAATTCTGTCAATCTTTGGATTTCCCAGTCATTTAGGAGTCTTCTGAAGGTGAGATTCCACCCTTGACCTGTCCATAACTCTCCAACATGTGAGGCTTGTTGTTGATTGAGGTTGTAGATGTCTGGGAATAACTGCTTCAGGGTTCTTTGTCCTAACCACTTGTCCTCCCAAAAAGAGATTTTCATTCCATTGCCTACTTTAAGACTAGACTTATTGTAGAACTTTGGCCAATGATTTCTGATAGATCTCCATGAATAACCCCATAAGGAGTGTTCACTTCTTTGGTTGTCCAACTGCCTTCTTTTCCATACCTTTCTTCTATCACCTCTGTTGTCGCCAATCTCCAAAGCCACTTCATCATCAGGCTCTGATTTTGGATCTTCAAATTCCTAATCCCCATACCCCCATCTTTCTTTCTTGTTGCGAGAATATCCCACCTGACTAGGTGGAACTTGCTCTTCTCACTTGCACCTTGCCATAGAAAATTTCTTCTCAATGTGTCAGAGTCTTTTTGCTACACTTACATGCATAGGGAAAAGTGACATCATATAAGTAGGCATAGCATCCAAAACACTGTTGATTAGTGTGAGTCTCCCACACAAAGATAAGTACTGACTTTTCCAGTTGATTAGTTTCTTTTCACACTTCTCAATAACACCATTCCAGATTCCCTTAGACTTGCTTTTTGCTCCCAGGGGCATTCCCAGATAGACTGTTGGTAGAGCTCCTACCTTTCCACCTAGAATATCCACCAAGCTGTTAATCTCCATTACCATATTTACTGGATAGATGAAACTCTTGTTCCAGTTAATATGTAATCCAGAAACAGCTTCAAAAAGGATGAATATCACTCTCAAATATAACAACTGGTCTCTGTCAGCATCACAAAATACTAGAGTATCAGCTGCACACTGCAGATGGGAGACATCCAAAGAAACCGGGGTTCTAGAATTCACCCTGAACCCTTAATCCACCTGTTAGCTTTAGAAGACTTGAACATACTGTTTAAACCTTCCATTGCCAGGATGAATAAGAAAGGGGATAAAGGGTCCCCTTGCCTCAGACCTATCTGTGAAGAAAAGAATCCCATAGGTGACTCATTTATCAAAACTGAGAATTTGACAGTGCTTATGCAAGCCTTGATCCATTTGATCCATCTCACATCAAAACCCATCTTCAACATAATTCCCAATAGAAATTCCCTGATCATAGGCCTTTTCTATATCTAACTTGCACAATATACCTGGTTCTTGANTAAATCGATAACAAATAATCGATTCGATTTATCGATAAACCGATTCGAATGCACACCCCTACTCCACTGTTTCACCATCTACTAGTAGCTTGTCAATGTTATTATATCTCCTGTGTGAATTGACAATTCTATGAAAGAACTTGGTGCTTCTATCCCCTTCCTTCAACCACACTGCTCTGGACCTTTGTCTCCATGCTATCTCTTCCTTCCTAGCAATTTCCTCAAACTCTAAAAACACGGTGGCTTTCTTCAGTTTTTCTTCTTCATTCAGCATCCTCAACTCTTGTATCTCTTCCAATTCAGTTAGTTGTCCCAGCAGCTCCACTCTGNCCTATTAGGCTAATGGGTCTGAAATCTTTCAGTTCTTTGGCTCCAACTTTCTTTGGTATCAAGGACACCAAAGTCGCATGAAAACTCTTTTCAAAAATCTCAGTACCATGAAAATGTTGGACTGCAGCTGTCACATCTGCACCTATCACATCCCAGCATTGTATGTAAAATGCCATGGTGAAGCCATCTGGACCTGGAGTTGTCTCCTGCACATGCTTTAACACTCTCCCATACTTCTTGAGGGTCAATTGGGCTTAGTAGCATCTGATTCTCTTCTGTGTTGATGGAAGGGCAGTCCCTCAAACTGCACTGAGGTCTCCACTCTTCAGTCTCTGTGTACAAGTGTTGGTAGTAGGCCAGTATCTCTCTTTTGATTTCTGCTGGATTCTCCACTGTAGGGGTGTGCATTCGATTTATCGATTCGATTTTGACCCTTATCGATAATTACTTATCGATTATCGATTTGTACATATGCTTATCGTTATCGTTTCAATAAGGTTTCGATTTTTTCGATTTCGGTTTATCGATTTTTGGGGCTTATCGATTCGGTTATCGATTACACCAATAAGAAAATTTACGGGATTCCACCAATAAGAAAATTTGCTAGCTCTAAGCGATGTTGTCATGTTTAGTACCCTTACTTAATATATGTATACAATGTGTAAAACATGTATAAATAGTGGATAGCTAATAGAGATAGACGGCTAATCATTATTATATCATACCAAATGATACTACGATTAATTGATTTAATTCAGGCAGACTAATTATTCTTCAGCTCCTTACCTAACTGACCAAAAGAACTTCTACCAAATTACAATCAACTTACTGAGAGAACCCATTTGGAGATAGAGAATTATCAGATCTGTGGAAGAAACCGAGAAAGGAGGAATTTTGAGTGAAGAAAATTTAAGGTTTCAGCAGTTCAGCTCTAAAGGGGCAGGAGGGTAGGGCCGTAGGGGAAAATCTTGAGGCAGAAGCAGCGTGAAGTCGTGAAGAGGAAAGAAAATAATAGGGTAGGGAAAATTAGAAAATAATAAGGGTAGAGGAAAATGGAAATAATAAGTTAGGGTAAAGAAAACCACGGGTAAAAAAAAA
>ML387908.1:0-47714 GCA_005239525.1 Nicotiana knightiana | reverse complement strand
GGTGGCTTTCTTCAGTTTTTCTTCTTCATTCAGCATCCTCAACTCTTGTATCTCTTCCAATTTAGTTAGTTGTCCCAGCAGCTCCACTCTGTGCATCTTCAAGTTTCCTTGTGATAATTTGCTCCATTCTTTTAATTTCCCCTTCAAAGCTTTCAGCTTAACGGCAAGGATAAAATCAGGAGTACCTTCACAGAAGGACTCCCACCAGCTTTTAATTATTTCATTAAAACCTTTTAATTATTTCATTAAAACCTTCTGTCAACAGTCACCAGTTTTCAAACTTGCAGTATGATTTAACAGGTTCCCAATTCCTACTTTGGAGTAATAGAGGAGAGTGGTCTGATGTAACTCTAGGCAGGATTGACTGGCTGATACTACTAAACCCTATATCTCATTCTTCTGATACCAGAAATTTATCTAGTCTAGCTGCAGTATTGTGTTCAACCCCTTTCTTCCATGTGAATCTCCCTCCAGCAGCTGTAGATCAACTTAATTCCATATCATTGATGAATTCTGAAAACTCTAGCATTGATCCGGTGAATCTGTTGCATCTCTGATGGGTATCTTATACTGTGTTGAAATCCCCACATACCATCCAAGGCCCATTGAATAAACCTCTGCCAGCTCCTATCTCCCACCATACCTCTTCTCTTTCCCTTCTATCATTAGGAGCATATATGTTGGACAAGTGCCATAAGTATTCTTGTGTTTTTCCACTGAATTTAAGAGATATGAAAAATACCCCTATACTGCTAACCTCCCCTTCCCATATCCTGTTGTCCCACATTATGAGAATGCCACCTCTGGTGCCACTAGCTTCTAGTTGAGCGAACTTTACCCACCTATTAGTCCATAGGTCTCTAACAATATCTTTTATCTCCCCTTCTATTTTGGTTTCTTGTAAACAATAAATATCTGCCTTCCAACTGCCAATCATATTTTTTATCACCTCCCTCTTTCTATGACTATTGAGCCCCCTGACATTCCAAGAGATGATTTTAATCATCATCATTTATTATTTACAGCTAAATACCCCCCTTACTTCTTGTGCCATTACTCTTAAAGTTACTCCCTATGTCTAAATTTCTAACTTCTTTGCTTTTCTTCTTCATAGGAGTAACTGCCTCCACAATTGAATTAATGGTCTCCATTGCTCGTCTCCTTTTGCCATCAATCTTCATAAATAATTGGAAGGCCTCCTTCTCACACCCATTAAATTCCACCCCGAATTCCTTGCTCAATCTGATAATGTTTTGATGAACCCAAATTGGTGCATCAAAATCAGAGTCATCCTCTTCTTCTGTTGTTACAGAGTTTAATGGCAAAACCTCTTCTACATACCATTGCCCCATTATACTCCCCTCCTCCATCTGCATGCATTTATTTTCATGGGTGTCTGCTTCTTGTTGTTCCGTTGCATTGATTATCTCCATGCCTGATGTAGTAGTTGATATCGTCGGATGAACTGCTTCTTCAGTATCTTTTGGAGATTCTTCAGGTTGACTTCTAATTCTGTTTGTCATTGGGTTCGTCCCCTTCTGATGTGTTTTCTTTTGTGGAGATGGCTTGGATCTCTATTTGAAGTGGGTCATTTAACAACACCTTATGGGAAGAGTGGGCTGACTGGGTTGGGTCTTTACAGCATACCTTTAAAACTCTACCACCTTTAAAAATTCAATGTGCATGTTAGTATAAATACTACTCCCTTCGTTTCAATTTAGATGAGATAGTTTGACTTGGCACGGAGCTTAAGGGGAAAAAAGGACATTTGAAACTTGTGGTCTAAAAGCTTAAGGGGTTTTGTGGGGCCACGATATTTGTGTGGTTATAAATGCTTCTCATTAAGGATAAAATGGGTAAAATGAAGAGTTTAAAGTTGAATTATTTCCAATTATAGAAATGTGTCATTCTTTTTGGAACGGACTAATAAGAAAAATGTGTCATCTAAATTGAAACAGAGTGAGTTTGTATTATTTCGGTGCTGATGTGCTGCCTTCATACCCGTTTCATATCTTACAACTACATATACTGACTTATCTTTACCAAGCGCAAACATACTATCTGCTCAAGCTTTTCTCAAACTTTTGTGAAGAGTTAACGTAGCCGCACAATTTAGAATGGTGATAAAACATAGTTTGCAGAAAAGGTTTTATTTTTGTGAGCAGATTGCAATAGAAGATTAAAAATATTTCGGCATACGAAATCAATGTGTCAATGGTACAAATTAATTCCAACTATGACTCTTAAATTCCCATCGCTACTCAAAACCAATCTTTTCTTTGTCTTCTCACTCAGAGTTGGTATGTGTAACATGTCAAGGGTAAGAAATCATCAGATAACGATGCAGCACACGGTTTACCTGATTAAAACAGAGGCCTATATCTCTGCTGTAGAAATCAGCATTTTTTATCATGAACACACCGCAGTCAAACCTGTTCACAGTGAAAGTTCAAATGATAACACACAAAAAGTGAGAAAATCTGAAGTGGCTCAAATTGCTAGCATAAAAACTAGCAACAGCCTCAAGAATTGGGAAAAAACGGGTATAAAACATAAGTTCACAAATCTTAAGAATCATTAGACCAAAGTGTTACACACCCATTCTTTTGCTCCGGAAGGTCCTCCACAAACTCTTGCTGCCATGAACTAACATCAATGTTTTTCCCACTTTTGTCCTTCACCTCATCAACAAAGTACCTAGCCTGCACAAAGATATCAACAGACTGTAACATCACTCAAGCTAGAGCAAAACCTCAAGAAACATGAGATCTGCTCTTTCCTCAACGCCATTTTCTCAGTCACAAATTACCTAGATTCTTTTTTGTTGCATATTACGGTCAAGAAAGAAGAGAATAGGAAAATTTCAAAAGATATTAATATTAAGAGTAAAAAAGGAAACATGTCTCGACAAGTTTTCCTTTGTAGAGATACCAAACTTACCAGCACTTTCAACACTTGAGTATCCCTTCCTCTGAGTGAATCAAGATATTGGAACTTTTCATCCTTCTTATTGATAACAGCTAAACACCAATGTATTTCTTTGTGGATAGGGACAAATATCTAATTAGGAGAATCAAATTAGTACATAGAATATAGCAAAACATATTAAGAAAAGGAAAACAAATGATAGAACATTTTACTTTATCGCATTCGAGTAGGCAGTATCCCAGCTTTCTTTGGGATGTCCATCTTCTCACAGATTGATAGTTATAGCCTCCCCTGCCACTTATCAACTGAAAATGTAGAAGTATTTCCACGAAAATGAGCAGATTTTCATTCAAAATCTCAACACATAGTTTCCAGTAAGGTGATAATAATCAGTGATTGACGTTGCAACCTTGTAAAGTGAGCAAACTTAAATCATATAATTTTTATTAAACCTAATAACAAGTTGACCACTTTAGAAAGAGAAACTAAATGGTGTCAATAACAATAGATCATTCATTGTAGAGCATGAACTAAGAGGCCGAATCAGATCAGTATATGAACAAAATATTTCATGAATATATTAGGTCTAGGAAAAAAATTGGTAATGAGAGAACTACGGACGATGGTAGTTATGGATCAGATAAGGAGTCTGTGATAGAGAATAAAAAAACTTCATACTCTACTCTTGGCCTAAGCTTATGCAACAGAGTGCATTGGAGCAAGCACTGGTCAGTACATTCCATACATCATCTAAATCAACTGCAGAAGCCAGGAAAAGTACTAACAGCATATTGTAGACCATTGCCAACCATAGGTTAGATGAGATGAGTTGTTATAAAGAAAGACAAAAAACTGCCATGTATCTTCTCTACGAGCACAATGTTAAAGGCGGACAGACATGGATAGTAACTTATATGTATATACACATATATAAACATGAGTAATTAAATCCATCTTACAGTTCCACAATTTCGACAAAAACTCTTCTATTTATATTAATGACTTCAAAATACTTATTTTACAATCTTGTTCTTGGACATCCATAAAGCAGCCAACAGAAATGATCAGCAAGGCCACACTTATACTTTCAGATAACTATTATAGTCTATATACCAAACCCATATATCAACACTGTAGTTGTAGAACTGAAATTTTGAGCTGAAAATCATAGAACTGACCTTCTTGTAAAAGAATGTGTTAAAGAAATGACATTTCAAGAACTTTTGGGGCTCCCTTTTCTCTCTCTCTTTTAACAGTTCAAGATACACATTGATAACCTGCAAAGGACAAGTCATCCATGACATTAAAACTAATTACATTCTTTTTCTTCTTTTCCATATTCAGCGCCATTAAATCTTGACCCCCCCCCCCCCCCCCAACACACACACACACAGAAAAAAAACACCAGGGTAGGGAACTGAGCATAAAATATCACCTCATCATTCAACCATTCCCTAGGTCTTAAACACTGCAATATTTCACCAGTAATATCAATATTGGAGTTTTGATGGGTCACCAAAACCCGTCTTCTGCACATAATAAGACAAATACAAACATATAACGAGAATGCAAATAGAAAATAGAGAATTGAGCCTCATACAAAATGAGATGTGTATAAACCATACCGATTGGATTTAGATAGAGCACGCGATACCTCAGCCTCGTCCTCCTCAGTGAGAGGCACAAATGGTTCAGAAATCACATCCTGAAAGTTAAAAGCATCAATACAAGGAAATTAAACTACAAGCACACTAAAAACCAAATCATAAAGCGGATTCTATCATAGTACCTGTTTAACATGTTCTCCTTTCTTCTGAGGCCGCAACAAACTATATGTTTCGAGACACTTCTCATTATATCCAATCTGAAACTGCAGTCTTCTCAACTTATCATTTATTTTCCCCACTGGTCCAAGCAACTTCTTATACAAAGGGACGTAGAAAGCAGAATCAGACGTGGGGTTCAACGCTAGTGTGTCTAACATCTTCCCTACACTCTCTTCCTTCAAATTTCCATCATCCAAACCCGTTGTTACCACCAACGAATCCTTACCATCAACACCATCCAAAATTTCCACAACCCCATTAGTCTCCTTCCCCTCTTGGCCCAAAACTACACTTTTTTCACCAACCCCACCTTCCAAATTACCAAAAAAAATATTTTTTTCACAAACCCCAGCTTCTAAATTACCATAAAAACCACTCTTTTCACAAACCCCAGCTTCTAAATCACCCTTTTTAGCATCATCATCAGCAATAAATATCACTTCCTTAACTTTTTTCAAACATCTTAAACTATAAAAAGCACTTTTCTTGGCTTCATCATACACTCTTGATACAAAATTACCCATTTCAGGAGCTGAATTTGCTGAAATACCCTTAGACCCAAATCTTGAATGCCTACAAGGAGCATGAACTTGTCTTCGAATCGGGTTAGTTGGATCCGGGTACTTGAAATACCTTTGCACAGTTGATTTTGGTGGATTTAGGGTTTGATATATAGAAAGTTTGGGTTTTTTTGAAATGTGGTCGAAATTGGAAGGATTTGAAAATTGGGTTTTGTAATTTGAAGAGAAAAAATCGTTACCTCGCTTCCTGTTGGACGTTAACGCCCCCATTGAAGGAAGTAGAAATTTGTAAAAGAATGCTCAGAAATCATCAGATATAATTAATTTGTGCATTTGAGTGAAAAAATCTGGGTTCAATTTGACTAAATTTTGAACGGAAATTGAAAAGAAAATCAGTAGAACTACCAGATTTTGAACAGAAAATTGAATAGAAAATCAGTAAATAATTGCCAGAGTTTGAAGAGAGATGAAAAGATCAATAAAATACCAGACTTTGGGGGGGAAGGGTTTTTGGGGTTTTCCTTTTTTGCGGTTTTGATTTGTCTTTTTAACAGTGGGCCCTAGAAAACTAATTAAGGACTACGTAAATGCATGGAAAAAAAAAATTACATACACGTTTTAAATTTGGATTTTAAGTTCTTAGTATTGAATATGTAAAGAATTTTTATATTATCGCTATAATATAAATGATTATAGAAAATTTTCTCTAGCTTGTTTGGATGGTTGCCACCTATTGTATTGTATCGTATTATTACTTTAAATATGATGTTTGTTTTGGTTGTTATTTAAATTTTATTGTATCGTATCGTTAAATGTGTCGTTACGTAACGACGAAATGTGTCACTTTATGTAACGACCGATTTGGTGTGGTTGTGTCGTTATCTTGTCTTTTTCTCTCATCTCACCCTTCACTACTATTAAATAATTTTATTTTATCATTTACTCTACCTTTTTATATAATAAATTTACCCCGTATAGTAATTTTTCTTTATAATATTGTAAATTTATTCTTCATATTGCTAGTACGGCATGATATCATGAAACAACGACAAATGATACAATTTATTCAAACATTGTATCCATCAAACAATACAATATAATATGATACATTATGAAACGATGTGTAACAACCATCCAAACAAGCTGTTATAGATACGAGCTTAGGAGAATTTAAAATTTATGGTTCCTACAACGACCTTGAGTTAGTTATATATATATATATATATATACTAGCTTTAGTGTACGTGCAACTTGAATTTTACATTTGTCAATAAAAATATGTAGTATATAGATTTAAAAAACTTGAACTCATAATAAGGATTAAACAAGAATCGGAAAATTTAATCTTTTACTCTGACTAAAATAAAATAATAACTAAATTGCTTTGAACTACTGTAAACCGTGTTCATAAGCTAAATATTCAGTAGTATGTTTCTATAATTTACAAATGTTTGTTAACCTTGCTCGATGGCCCAATAACTACGGAGGGAATTACAAATGACATAATGCACTTCAAAGTATCTATAACTAATATTTATATTTTTAAGTACCTTTATTATATTTATATTTACGTTAACGTCTCTTCAAATATATACATCATAAAGACTCTTAGCAAGAAAATCATTATTATTTGATAAACCCTTGGTTTAAATAATGATTGACTTCTTAAAATAAATTTAAAGAGATAATGATGTTCTACGTTCATACATAGAGGGAAAGGGGTTCAAATATTATTTAAAGGAAATAATTCTAGTTCAAATAAGGAAAAATTAATAAGTACTAAAATTTTAGTTCATTTCAAAGTACTATATTTTAGGAAAATAATTAAATGACTATTCATAAATATTAAAAAACTAATTAAATAATTAATCCTACATATTAGAAAATTAATTAAATGACTATTTTGTCTAGTGCGAACTTTATTTCTAAAGGGGTAAAAAGGCGAACGATATTTCGCTAAGGGCCTTCATGCTTTTAATATAGTATATATACTAGTCTTAGAGTACGCGCTTTGCGCGTGTAACCTATCTCAATGAATTATATGTTTTTTATAGTGAAAGTTATGTTAAGTTACAAAAATAAAAGTTTACAAAAAAAAAAAAAGAATTCTTGAAAATAATAATTATTGATCCTATTTAGTCAATTACTCAAGAAGGAAGAAATTTTACCCCATAGAAGTTCTCAATCTACTCAATTACTCATTTCAACTTAATATTTCTTCCATTTTTATAATTTTATTATTTCAATTTCATAAATTATCATGCTTTTTTTTAATTTCAACAAGAACATATAACCTTATTGGAGATTTAAAAGTTAACTAAAAATAATTGAAAAGTTATATACTCTCAAGCTCATTCTAAAAGATATAAATTAACTTACATAAGAGGTCTATTCAAAAAAAAAATTCCTTAATCGATAAAAATAATGTAGAAGTTATTCCAACATATTAAAAAAAAAACTCACTATCGCAAAATAGCACCCATAGTCTACTTTTTCTTTTTTTTAGAGAGCTTTCTTTTCTCCATCCATAACCATACATCTAAATTCTACATCTCAATGTATAAAATGTTATCTTTTATATCTACCGAGTTTTGTGGACAATCAAATATTCTCTTTTATCTGCTCTGAGTTGTCATTGCTCGATCACTTTCTTTTTTATTAAGTGATTGCTTAGGGACCTTAGCGTACGATCTGGGCAGTTTTTCTCTCAACTTTGGATCTTAGAACCCAAAAAATACTGTCTGTACAAACGATCTAGGCCTGTATTTAGAGTTTCCTTGGGGTTGGTAAGGCGAAAGGAGGCCACTCTATTGCCTATGACCGTGCATTTGTCCTTCATGCTAGTTAGCATAGTATGAAAAATAAATTTCAATGTATCGTCTAATAATTACTTATAGTTTCTTACACATTAAACAAAAATAAATATAAAAATATATAGATCGGCTCATGAAAGTAGCAGTTAATAAAATTTATTGTATATATTCATGTTGGTCACAACCCAAATTTCATTATAGGTCGCGATGGCGCCCAACCCCGAAGTTAGGCAAGCCAACACTATTTATCAAGTGAATCTCATCTTATTTTATTAAAGACCTTTCTAACAATATCTTAATTTAAATTACTAAGCATATAAAAATACGAAGGCAATATAGTTTAAATAATTACATCCCCAAAACTAGTGTCACAAGTGTTTGGGCATCTAGTGGAATGAATAAAAGTATACATCTACTCTACTGTCTGAAATAGAATAGACAGAATAAGCAAAATGAAAGACTACAACGCGCTGCTGAATGACATCAGGATAAGCAGCTCACCGTGGTATCTCTGTCTCAGTATCAAGAGCGTACTCCGGACTGGTAACCAGATGGACCTGCCTCAGAACCTATACAATTAAGTACAAAAGTGTAGCATGAGTACATAAACATTATGTACCCCAGTAAGTATCCAGTCTAACCTCGAAGAAGTAGTGACGAGGGGTCAACTTGACACTTACTAGGGCCAAACAATATACTTAAGCATGTGACTAAGCATGAATATCAAGGTCAAATAGCAGAAAATAACAGAAAATAACGAGCTTTTCCACAAATATAAATGTACATAAATTCTTGTCATTTCAGTTGATAATTTATATTCCAAGGCATATTAAGCAATTCAAGTCGCATTAGTGCCAAGCAAATAGCATGCGCAGATAATGTCGTGGCGTACGACCTGATCCAACATAATAATAAAATGTGCACTGCCGGAGGGTCAAACGACGCGAACCATAGATGCATCTATTACCCCGCTCGCGAATCATACATGCGACGCGGTCAAATGTAAATACACACATTCAAACAGTCAATCAAGAATTCACCAGGGAACATATATCCAAGGAAAAATCAATTTTGTTTTCACGATTAAGAAAAAAATGAAGTTTAACTTATTTAGAAATTTCTTTACTAATTTGATATGATCTAAGCAATTTAAATTTGTCAATAAGGTTACAAATATTCAAGTATAGCTTGCTTTGGGTCCTAGAAATTCAAATATTCATGTGTACGTACCCCCCCCCCCCCCACAAATAGTAGCACATAAATAATCATTTCACCTATGGAGACAATTCCCTCTTAAAGGTTAGAAAAGAGACTTACCTCGTTTCGAGCCTACTTCCAACTCAAGAATGCTCTCAAACCCTCAAACCGGAGCCGCACAATCCGAAACTATTCAAATAGCGTAAAAAACAAATCATTATAGGCTTACAGGTTCATATTCTAGCTATTAAAGTGATTATCCAACCCCAAATGCAAGATTTCCAAAATTCACCCCCGGGCCCACGTGCTCGGATTCCGGAAATTCTTAAAGAAAGTTGTTACCCATAACCTAAGGATCAATAATATATGATTTTTAATAGATTCCATAACTAATTTATTGGTTAAATCTTATTTTTATCAAAACCCTAAGTTTTACTCTAAACCCATAATTTTAACTAATCTTTATGTGTTAATCTACCCAAAAACCAAGTATTAAACTCACATTAAGTAGGAATAACTTACCTCTCAAATTCTAAGTTGAAATCCCTCCTTTGGAAGCTCCTAAATCGCCTAAGGATGTGATAAATGACCCCAAATAAGCCTAAGTCCCGTTTTTAAAACACCTTACTGCCTCCAGTCTTTTTCGCACATGCGGTGTGTGGACCGCATGCGGTCTCGCTTCTGTGAACCATCGTCCGCATCTGCAGAAAGAGGAAAAGATGGCAGGGATCACACCTGCGAAAGGGTCTCCGCACCTGCGGCACCGCTTCTGCGGAAAAGGGCCGCTTCTGCGAAACCTGGGTGATGTGTTTAAAGTTTAACAGTATTATATTTTGATGATCTAACAAACTTCTTGTGTAGAACCAGATAAAAAACCTGATGCATACTTGGTAAAATTCTTCAGCAATGGACTTTGCTAATATGAGATGTGTGACTTTAGCTATACAAGAACCATTTCAGGGACCTGATTGTCACGACCCCAAATCCTATACCGGCAGTGATGGCGCCTATCAAGGAACTAGGCTAGCCAATATATCACAAGTTCACAGTTTCTTTCAAAATCCCATTTCCAAAATCTGAGCATTTCATAAATATACAGAAACTACTGAATAAAGTAGGTCAACATAATGCAATACTGTCAATCCCAAAATCCGGAGCCAACGTGTCATGAGCATCTAGAAGAAATAGTCATAATATACTGTCATAATACAAAACCTCCGAATGAAATGAAGATACAACATGGAGGGAAAAACAGAGATGCTGCTGACGCTGAACAACTACCTCTATATCCCGCAGATCTGGCTCCGCTACGGAATAAAGGCTAATGCTCGATATCTGCTCCTGAATCTGCACACAGAGGTGGAGGGAGTAATGTGAGTGCACCAACTCAGTAGTAATAAAAATAAATCAGGTCTGAGCAGCAAGAACATATAAAATCAATGCCACCAAAATCAACTTCCGAAAACCCCCTTTTAAAATGTATACTTTTCAACAACCTCAACGAAAGGTTTAGTATAAAAATGAAATGAATCATATAGAGGCCCCTCGGACAAAACATATTTCATAAGCTCAGAGTGAAAGTGTTAAAATCATCAGTAGCCCCTCGGGCAAAAACATATATCATAATTGGCCCCTCGGGAAAAACATGTATCATAATCAGCCCCTCGGGCATGCCTCACAGTCACTCACAATCAATCACTCAGCACCTCACAGTCACTCATACCTCCCAATCACTCGTCACTCGGCACTCGCACTCAGTAGGTACCTGCACTCACTGGAGGTGTGTACAAACTCCGACTTCGGAGGGGCTCCTTCAGCCCAACCGCTAAATAAACAACCAAATCATGGCATCAATCACTCTCAATCTCTCGGCCTGTCTCATATCATAAATATGCTCACAACATTGGCCCTCGGCCGCACTCAGTCAGACAGTCTCAACATGCCACTCGGGCCATAAATAAAACGGGGTTCTCGACCCAATTAGTATTTTATTTCAAGAAATCGTAATATCATCAAATATGAGTGTCAACAATTTCCCAAGAAAGACTGAGTGTAAAATCATAGTTTCAAAGTAGTGAGAATATCAGTAAAATAGCCCCCAAGGGGTTAAAACAGATCGGCGCTAGGCCCCAAACATGGCTCACAGCCCAAATATTACACGATTCTTTAGAACATAATTAACATAAGGTTTTGAGTAAATATGCAACTCATTAGTTGCCGCGGAGAGGACCTAGTCAAATCCAAAAATCAGTACGCGCCACATATTCATCATCCGACATGTGTGTCATTCCAAATTCAGTGAGAAATATGAAGTCCGGGGTTTCATACCCTCAGAACAAGATTTATAACCATTACTTACCTCAACCGGGCCACAACACTAGTCCGTTATGCCTTTGCCCCTCAAATTGGCTCCCGATTGCTCCGAATCTAGCCAAAACCCGCTCAACATCATTAATATATACTCAAGGAACACAACCCAATCAAAAATTATTAATTTAATCAAAAATATCGAAATTCGGTCAAACCCGAGCCCCGGGCCCACATCTCAGAATTCAATAATTTTTACATCATTAGAAACCTCGTCCTCCCACGATTCTATACATACCAAGAAAATTAAAATCGGACCATAATTTCCCACTCAAATCCTCAAAAGAAAAATAAATTTCTCATGGACCCTTCTTCCCCAACTTGGCTAAATTTCCAGAATTTTTGTGGTTTAATCACTTAAGAATTGACATAGAAACGTGTTATGAAGTTGAAGTTCTTACCTCCAGATGATTTCCCTTGATTCCCCTTTAATTATCTTTCAAAAGCTCTCATGTCCGCATACAACAATGGAGAAAATAACGACCAAATTCGCACTTCCGGCCTTTTAAACATTCTGCCCAGCTAAAATAATTCCTTCACTGTGATCGCAAACCTTGGCACGCGATCGCGAAGAATAAACTTGCTGCCCCATCAATTTACCTTATGCAATCGCAGACAACCTCACGCGATCGCGATTCATCAAGACTTAAACCCACGCGATCACAAACCATTCCACTCGATCGCGAAGAACAAAGCTCAACTCACCCACGCGCCCCTTTAACTCAACGCGATCGCACTGACCAAACACTCATACTCACGCGATCGCAAACCATTCCATGCGATCACGATTAACAAAAATCCTGCCTCACCAATTAACCCTACGCGATTGCAAACATCCTCACGCGATCACGTAGAAGGAAACCAGAACCTTACACCAGCAGCAACCTGCCAAGAATTCAAGCCAAAAGTTGGTCCGTTAACCATCCGAAACACACCCGAGGCCCTCGAGGCCTCAACGAAACATACCAACATATCCTGTAACATCATCCAAACTTATTTGAGCCTTCGAAACACCAAAAACAACACGAGAACACCAAATTTACATCAAATTCAAGCCTAAGAACTTTAAAACTTCCAAATTTCGCCAACTACGTCGAAACCAACCAAAACACCTCCGATTAACCTGAAATTTTGCAGACATATCCAAAATGACATTACAAAACTGTTCCAACTTCCCGAATTCCATTCCGACCCCGATAGACTATTTTTCACTACCGATCGGAAATCGCCAAAAACTAACTTTCGCCAATTCAAGCCTAATTCTACTCCGGACATCACAAAAATATTTCAAACACACTCCCAAGTCCCAAACCACCTAACGAAGCTAGCCATAAAATCCACATTCCGAGGTCATTTACCAATAAGTCAACTCTCAGTTGACTTTCTCAACTATTAGGCTACTTTAAAAGGCTAGATGCCTAAACTCTCACTATAACTACTCCGGACCCAAACCAACTGATCCAACACATCAAAAACAAGATAGCGATACATAACAAATGCAGAAATAGGGGAAATGGGGTAAATCTCACGGAATGACCGGCCGGGTCGTTACACTGATCCTTTGGAGTTTCCCTGACAGAAATACAAAGTCAACTCTACAGCTGGAAAGTGATTGCCTGCAACTGTGCAAGCTACAATGCAGACACAGTACATCAGTCACTTCCCATTGGAAAGAGCCTTGAACCAACCAAGTATGGACATCATCTTAGTGATGACATTCAAGTATAATAACAAGGAGTATGGCAACAAAAACTCACTTGAACACTTGGTGATATTCTCTAAAGCATTGAAGATCTCATCTAGCAGTAAATCACAAAGTGTGTCAAGAACAAAGAGCAACACTACTACGGACCGGTTCCATTAAGAGTCTTCACTTCAGTAGTTGAGTTGTATCTTTGTATTTATTTTTCATTGTAATTCCTATCATGCTTAGTTAGAAGCTCTACTTAGGAAACTCAAAAGAACATAAACCCAGTGAGTTTGTGTTGTGACTAGAGTTAGTCATATATTGAAGTCTTTGTAATTAGTGAGTTACAAAGTGACTTGTAATAGGTGTATTACAAGTTAGTGAGGTTGAAGTCTTTGTAATAGAGTCATTACAAAGTGGCTTGTAACAAGTGCATTGCAAGTTAGTGAAGTTGAAACCCTACCAGTGTAGGTTGTGGTTTTTATCCCATTAAGTTAGGATTTTTTCACGTAAAAATCCCGTGTCTTATCTACTTACTGTTTTATTAATTAGTACTGCGGGAACTGATATAGGACCAGGTCTCTATACAATTTGGTGGACTCTTATATTTTTTCAATTGGTATCAGAGTATGTTCTTTCTAAAAGGTTATGTGATTACCCAAAGGGTCATATTATAAATTAAGACTCCATTCCAGGCTCCTGAGAAATAATAATTCTTGGAATTTAAAATTTGGTTTTAGTTGGCTTTGTTCAACATTTTGAGTAAACGGACCTGGATCCGTGTTCCGACGATCCTGAGAGGTCCATAACAAAATATGGGACTTGAACGTATGTCCGGAATTGAATTCCGAGGTCCCTATCTTTAGAAATCAATTTTTAAAGAAAATTATTTTGCTGGATTTTTAAGGAAATAAAAAAATAAATTAATGTTTGAACTCATTTGTATCAGGCACGTATTTTGGTTCCGGATCCAGATACAGGTTTGTTATGATATTTAAGTCCTATCTGTGAAATTTTATGAGAATCGGAGTTAATTTGACGCGATTCGAACGTCCGGTTAAGAAATAGTGAAATTGAAGCATTCTTGAGAAAAATCATGAGTTTTGAGGTTAAATTCATAATTTTTTATGTTGTTTTCGTGATTTGATCGCACTGATGTTTTTATACTTGTGTGCATGTTTGATTTAGATCCCTGAGAGCTCGGATGAGTTTTGGATAGGCTACGGGATATTTTGAACTTATAAAAGTCTGTTGTCATAACTGTTTCTGGTGCACTGATGCTTTGTTCTATGCGATCGCGAAGTCACTCACGCGATCGCGAAGAGTAAATTTGTTGGGGTCATTTTGTTCTATGCGAACGCATAACCTGGGCCACGAACGCAAAGCACTGGTGGGATTACCTTTCGCGAACGCGATGAGTAATGGGCATCGGGGAGGGGGCTCGCACTTCTTCTATGTGAACGCGTCCTTTGGAACGCAATTGCAAAGTCCACTGGGCCTAGCTCTATGCGAACGCGTTCAATACAATGCGAACGCGAAGGACATTTGGGCCTGACTCTACGCGAACGCGGCAGACCCATCGCGAACGCGATGAAGGCCTGCTCAATCATATAAAAACAGATTTGAAACAGGCAGAACCTCTTTTCATATTTTTTGAACTAAAAAGACCTAGAGGCGATTTTCAACCCACAAGTTCATCCCCAAAGTGTTGGTAAACAATTCTAAACTCTTCTCTTTCAATTACCCAATGTTTTTCATCACTTTTCAATCAAAAATCAAGACTTTTTATGGTAGAAATTGGGGGTTTGGGTAGAATTAGAGAATTTTGTAAAAATAGAATTTTGACCTCGGATTGGGGTCAGATTTCAAAACTAATTGCATATTCGGGCTCGGTTTGAATGGGTAAACGGAATTTGGTACGAACCCCGAGTTTTGACCAAGCGGCCCGGGGTCGGGTTTTAACTTTTTTTGAAAAAACATAGGAAAACAATGATTTTCAGTAAATTTAGTTCCTTTAGCATAAATTAATGATATTAAACTAATTATGCTTAGATTCGAGTGGGTTAGAGGCAAATTCGAAAGGAAAAGCGATAATTGAGCAGTGAGTGGCCTGCGAATTTGAGGTACGTGCTTGGTTTAACCTTGACTTGAGGGAATAGGAATCCCCAACTTAAATGCTATGTGAATTTTCATGTGTGTGGTGTATAGGTGAGGTGACGAGTACCTATGCACCACTAAATTATTGTTGAACATGGTCCCTTCCTTGTTTCCAATTTATTTGATTCCTGGCTTAAATTGTTTTGTGATCATTGATGCCTCCATGTCTAATTATTTTCGTCGACTTGTTGTTAAGTAGTGTTCCAAGTATTTTGGAAGTGTTGGTTGTTCCCTTGGTTTCATTGTGATACATAAAGATTGAATTGGATGACATTGTTTTACGATGCATATATATTCCGGTTAGTTTCATTATGAAATGATAATTGATAAAGCTCATGAGTTGTACAACATTCTGTTTAAAACTGTTGAGACAAAAATATTGTGAAAGGTTTTGACCTGAATTGTGAAAATTCTTATAAATAAAGTGATGTGATTGTCTGGTGGGAGCGGGTTTCACGCCGCAACAAGGAGTGATAAGGGTGGACATGTGGATCGGGTTGCACGCCGCAACAGGAGAAATAAGTGTGAAATATATATAGGGAGGAGCAATAAGGGTGGACAAGTGGGAGCGGGTTGCGCACCGCAACAAGGAGCGATAAGGGAGAATATTTATGTTTTATTGATTTCAAAAATAAGGATTTGGAGAACTTCGGTTTTATTAAAAAGGTTTCATACTCTGATTTTTACCGTGATTTAAATTGAAACTTCGAAATTTTGAGGAGTTTGATTATAGCTGATATCTGGAAAGAGTTATCCGAGTTATTTTTATTTACTGTTGCAAGTTACTGGTTATTTAGTTTATTATAATTATTTCCTTCTTTTTGTATCATATATATTGTCACATGTCGGCTTCGTCACTACTTCGTCGAGGTTAGGCTCGACACTTACTCAGTACTTGGGGTCGGTTGTACTGATACTACACTCTGCACACTTTTGTGCAGATCCAGGTACCGGCCAGAGTTAGGAGATTTTAGTAGCTGACATCATCTGTCACGACCAGAAACCTATTAAGGTCGTGATGGCGCCGGACACCACCGCCAGGCAAGCCAATCATTAATTAATTGAAACAATTTCCTATTTTAATATTTATAAAAACCATTTCCTTTCACTTTATTGCATATTAACTAAATAAAATCTGTCAAGTAAAACAATGATTTGAATATTCCATTTTAGCAAATATATCCCAACACATCCAGTGTCACAAGTACATGAGCAATTTCTAAGAATTTTACAATTTCTACAAGGCTTGTCCGAAATACAAGTGGACAAGGAAAATTAAAATAATATAATACAGTATGAGGGAGACTCCATCAGCTGCAGATCGCCTCCGGATGATGCAGCTCGCTTAAGTCTCCAAATCCGCCACAACGCTATGAAGGTACCTGTGCAATAAAGTGCACAACAAGTGTATTATGAGTACAAAAATAACGTGTACTCAGTAAGTCGCCCACCTAACCTCAGAGAGGTAGTGAGAGAGAGGTCAAATTAGACACTTGCTAAAGGTTAATTTAGTATATTCAAGTGTGACGCTAAGCATGATTTTCATAGGCAATTTATTAAAATCGGGAATAAATAATATCAACTCTTTCCACATTTAACACTTTAAATCTTCATCATATTAATATCAATTAATCAACATGGGTGATTTGATCAAATAACAAATAATCAACCGAAAGGAACAACTTCTTCCAAAAAAAATCTTTAATAACTTTAAATCTCTGTCATTTCAGTTGACAACTTAAAATTTCAGGCCAATAATCAGGCAAAATCACAGCAAATACGCAGTAAATATCATGCGCAAGCAATGCCGAGGGTCGAACGACGCAGACCAACAATAATAAATTGTGCACTGCCGAGGGTCGAACGGCTCGAACCATAGATGCATCTATCTAACTCGCTCGCGAATCGATCATGCGACGCGGTTATACATAAAAATAACAAGGCTAGCCTGCTCGCGAATCATACCTGCAACTCAGGTGCTCATATGTTCACATATTCACATAATAAATCTGCATTTTTATCAAGAAAGCAGTTTTTCTCAGGAAAAAGTGGTAAAATTCTTCTTAAAGGTATGAAATATAGCTTTTAAATCTTTGTTTTGAAACTCATTTGCCAAGTTTAATGATATTCCATAATATAGCCCTATCAGGTATACAATTATCTACGGAGGAAATCAATTTTCTTTCTAGATGATTAAGAAAATTAACTCTAGTCTTCTTATATATTCAATTACTATTTTGATCATATTAGCAGTCTAATATTACTGGCAAGATCACAAGTACCACAAGTAAGGCATGCTAGTGGTTTCTAGTCTACCCTGACATGGTATAATAGTAGCTACACACGGACTCCCGTCACCTCGTGCGCACGTAGCCCCCGAAGATAATAGCACATACTTAATTAATTCACCTAGGGGGACAATTCCCCCTCACAAAGTTAGAAAGGAGACTTACCTCGCTCTGAAATTCCATAACCGGCTCCCAAGCCCTTACGGCGACTCCAATGGACGCACAACGCCCCAAACTATCCAAATAATGGTAAACCAATGACAATATACTCGAATATTTGCAACAATTCCAAATTATATAATCTCCCAACCTCGCTCAGTGAAATGACCAAAATACCCTCGGGCACACGTGCTCGGAAATCCAAAATTTCTCGAAGATAAATTCTACCCATAGCTTTACTAGTTCAATTATACAATTTACTCTAAATTCCATGCTCAAATTCGTGGCTAAAAATCCAAATTACCATTTCTAGGTCTTCTTCAATATTTCCAAATTTCCATGAATAATTCCATGCAATAACCTTGTATTTAACTTAGAAACATGAAGGAATTACTTACCTTGTGATCCTTGACGAAAACCCTCTCTTGAAGCTCCTCCAAAATCGTCCACACCAAGTGAAAAATGAAGAAAGGCCAACAAATCTCGGTTTTAAAACATTCTTCCCAGGCCATTTTTCGCACCTGCGATCCAACTCTCGCACCTGCGATTCCGCAGGTGCGACCAAACCTATGCACCTGCGGCTTTCCTCAACTCAAGCCAACTTCGCACCTGCGCCCCATAGCCCGCATCTGCGACTTCACAGGTGCGAAAATATCATTGCACCCGCTCCCAACCAGACCACCACTCCTTCGCACCTGCGGCGCCATAGCCGCACCTGCGGCTCCGGACCTGCGGCCAAAGCCTCGCAGGTGCGGTCACACCAGATGACAGCAAATTCCAACCTTCTTCAAACTCTCAACTTGATCTGTTAACCACCCGGAATCCACCCGAGGCCCCCAGGACCACGTCCAATTATACTAACCTGTTCCAAAACATAATGCAGACTTGCTCGAGGCCTCAAATCACATCAAACAACATCAAAACCACGAATCGCACCCAAATCCCAAGTTTATGAACTTAGAAATTTCCAACTTCTACATCCGATGCTGAAACCTATCAAATCACGTCCGATTGACCCCAAATTTTGCACACAAGTCATATTCGACATTACGGACCTGCTCCAACTTCCGAAATCGCATTCCGACCCCGATATCAAAATTTCCACTTCCGGTCGGATTTCTCGAAAACCTTCAAATTTCTATCTTTAGCCAAATGACTTCAAAATGACCTCCGGACATCCGAATTCACTTCCGATCGCGCTCCCAACTCCAGAATCACCATACAGAGCTATTCCCAGGCTCGGAATCCTGAACAGACATCAATCACACTGAAATGCCTTACAGCCCAAATTTATGAAATTCTTCTAAAATGTTATCTTCCATAATATATGCCGAAACGCTCCCAGGTTAGCCAAAACCCGATACAGACATACGCCGAAGTCCGAAATCATCATACGAACCTGCAAGAACCTTCAAATCCTGATTCGGGGGTCGTTTACTCAAAATTCTAATCTTAGTCCATTTCTCCAACTTAAGGCTTCTGAAATGAGAATTTTCTTTCCAAATCAACTCTAAACTTCCCGAAATTCAATTCCGACCACACCCACGGGTCATAATACCTGAAACGAAGCTGATCACGGCCTCAACCCGTTGAACGACGCGCTAGAGCTGAAACACCGGTCGGGTCGTTACATTCTCCCCCACTTAAACAGACGTTCGTCCTTGAACGTGCTAAGAACTGCTCTGGAGTTATCTGAAATCACTGTTTAACACCTCGTGCACCTGTCCGTGCTGCCACAACCCAGTTGAGCACATTAGCTTGATCTAATCTGAAGATTTCTTCTTTTATCCATATAATAAGCTCAAAACCTAGTTCCAACACTTGAAATTCTCTGCCAGACCTAGTTCCAATATATAAACACCGTATCAACTACCACACGACATACCAGAACATGACTACATGCCTTTGCTGAATCAACACCATGCACCGCACAACTCATCATCTGACCACAACAACACTCCCTGAACCTAAATAGCCAAAATTCCACGAATTTGATGCTCCCAATGCACCTCATGATATATATACATACATCCTGCTATAATGCTGACGATACCACCAAAATGGAGGAAATGTGTAGAAATTCATCCCCAATTGCAGAGTTAACAAATCATTGAATATCTCATCTTGACTAGAACCATCACCTCATTATGAACCTGAATAATGGTATTTGTTCTTTAATATACGTTTCACATAACCTTATGCACTTATCCCTGATCCGAAAATCTCGTCTCACCCAGTATGAACTGCTCAGACAACAAATCACCCCAATATGACCAACAGCCTCACATGATACCACATCGCGCCAATATACCATAAATCGAGCATGATAATAAGAAACGACTCAGGAAGGGACTATTCAACTCACGCAACTAATATGAACTTTTCTTAGAAAATAGGAAGTAGAACATAAGAAAAATAAATATAGGAACCTTACTCATAATCACACTGTTGCAGCGTGCAACCCGATCCGAATAACATACCCGTGGCGACGTGCCACCCGATCCACACATAAAATTTACATAAGAAGATATATATACGGAGCTGATTTTCTCACTATTACAAATTACTGAATATCGATCATAAGCACGCTAAGTGCATAATACCATACTAGGGAGACTGATAAAGTCGTATTCTACAAAACTCAAGCACAACTGAGGTGCGATATATATATATATATATATATATATACACACACACACTCTGGATCTCGAGAGATATCCTGCTCACATAACATCCCCACTACGCGGGCCCTCAACACATAGGATATTATCAAGTCATTTCACAACTCACACGGCACAATCATAATATCGCATGAATTTGACGAAGACGGAACAACATCCATTGTTCTAATACCTTCCCATGAAAAGCACTCCACTGAAATGAACATGCTTGGCTTCTACGGAGCCCATAATCACTTTTATATCCATCCGCAAACATCGAGTCTACCCTGATCGCACCAAACTAAGCTAATAACTTTACCTGTGTCCATATTAACCCACTTTCTCTCATAATACACGAGAACAACCATCATCACCGGGACAAAGACCCCATAATCCACAATCAACTGAACCAAACGCCCTCCAGGCATAAATTCTCAAATAGGCAATGCTGCACTTCCTTATACTTGGTCTGAATCTTCAACCAATCAGGTGACTACATGTCACACCTACACAATCTCCCCGCGGTCATGCTTCCACGAACTTCCACGCAAGGTAGCAAGTCTGCACATCCTCCTAGCCATACCACGCTGTAAGACAAATCAAGAACCCATAACCAGGGTACAAAGCCTCTTCCACCGAATATCAATCTCAGGTGGCACTGAAGATAACACCAGCTTACTTTGAACTTTCAAATCACTTTTTATTGCTGTTCCGAGCTCATGACATCCTTATTAACACCGAACCGCAATCTCGATTCTTACTCCCAGTTACATACTGCTTACCGCACCTAACCTGCCAATATGAGTTAGCGCAAGAATTCCATCATAACTTCTGAACCACTAATAGGGTGAACACTTCATCATATAGAAACCTTTTACTTACCTCAATTCAAGAGAACTACCACAACGCACGAGTAAATTCCCACAAATCACAATACATGCAAATCCTTAAGTAGTGGTCTGAACCACCATAATCCTTTCGAGATCCGCCTACACCAAACATGTCATAATACTCGAACGCTTCCAAATAAAATCTATTTCGACGGCTGACATGCCTCGCACACACCGGTACAAACCATATGCATAACTTAATCACATCGAAGGAACTGACCACTGCTGGAAATGTGCCATTTCAACCATGGCTAATCAATCTATCTTCTTTTAATCATCTTCAATTGCTTCAGGAATAATATCAACTTCCTTGAACTCATAGTAAACTCAACCCTCACTCATCCCGAGTGACCTTGATTCACGAGACTATACTGCCTAAATCCCGCAAACCGTCTCATACCCTCCAATACTATCCTACACGCTGAAACACATCGAGAACATTCCAACCATCTTTATTTTTCTCAGAAACTACTCTGTAAAAGCTCGATTCTCGATCATACTGCTGCCTGAAACCCTTAAACATCGCGTTCTTAACTTTTGAACCCACTAGGACCGCTATTCAGAGTCACCCACTCTGACTAGCCCCGAATACAATCAACTCCAAGGCTATTCTAGCACATGAATACCCTTTTCAGTGAAGCCCGTGACTGAGTCACTACCCTTTATAATTCGCCTATGCATTAAGCAAAATTTTGAATCTTCCAAAGCCTAACCCTAGTCTGACAGGGCCAACTTTTGCACACATTCCTCAAATCCCACCCACAATCACCATTTTACTCCTTTCCCTTAGCTGTGATACTTGCCAACACGCCGACAATCCGCAACCCTATGATAACACAATCCTGCAACCCAACTGCAGATGGTGGGACTCCCCCACTTAGCCCGAAGCTACTCCTTGCACCACTTTAGACCCTGCCGAGATCCTTTCTCCTTTGTTAACATGATCTTGCTCAACCAATTCGTCCAACTCTTCTAAATTCTCTTGTTAGCATTCCCTAAATACTCAAATTCTCTATCATCATTCACACATTCTGCCTCTTGTCGAATAGCCACTCAAATCCCTCACAGAAACTTGCCAACCACACAATCGCTAACCTATTAACAGGCGATAACCCACCGGTGGAAATCACCAATTGACACCTTCCAACGACGCCGCACTGCACACCCTCTACAACATCAATATCCCATCCTAAGCTTGTTCACATTCATCAACTTTACTTGTCTGTCCTCTCCTCATGGACATCTACTAAATGCGCGACAATATCTTCTATTTCCAAGCTATGCTGCCGCTCCCCCCACTTTGCGACTGCTCGACTTCCGCTTCTTACACCTGGCCTCCTAGAAATGGAACCACCGCCTAGCCTCACTTCAGGATTATTCTCTGTAGCTCTCAAACCAGCAGATCACCACGACTTCAAACTCTCCGAAGATCATCTTTCTCTAGCTGCCTTCATTATCAAAACTTATCCGATACTGAACCACCGCACCTCACGGTCTTCGCCAACTGCATTCTTCAATACTTCTTCACAATGCTCTGGCCCCATGCACCCGAAGAAACCATGGCACTGACGAACTTAGAACATTCCATTCGATCAAGGAGGACGATAACGCATCACAAGTGAATACTCCACCTTACTTGAAAACACCAAGCCTTACTACTTTATCAACCCCAACCGGACCATTCATAATCCAAATGCCTTTCCTCTGCCGGAACTAAAATACCGAAATTTTGAAATCACACTCTAAGAAGACCTCTCTTCAAACCATTCATCAGGACTCAACATATGGGCAGTCGTTCTATCATCATATAGACATCGGTCGATAACTAATTGCAAACATCATCACTACCTAAGCATAGCCTTAAGGCTCTCAAAAACACAATTACTGAGCTAATACAACATATTATTCTTTTGCATGTCCATAACAACAGCCCCAACCAATTACACATGGAAACGTCTCGAATTACATCCGTAGCACCAATTCAAACCCTCAGATTCCCGATTCATAGCAAGCGCTTCGCGACGAGTAAGATTGAGTAGGAATAAACTTAGGCATAAGCCTTAAAGGAATCAAATCGCACAATGAGGAATCAAGAAGGGAAGTAATCCTAACAGCCCTGTAGCCTCTTGAAGATAAGTACAGACGTCTCTGTACTGATCCGCAAGACTCTACTAGACTTGCTCATGACTCGTGAGACTTAAGGGAACCTAGAGCTCTGATACCATATTGTCACGACCCAAAACCTATTAAGGTCGTGATGGCGTCGGACACCACTGCCAGGCAAGCCAATCATTAATTAATTGAAACAATTTCTTGTTTTAACATTTATGAAAAGCATTTCCTTTCACTTTATTGCTTATTAACTAAATAAAATCTGTCAAGTAAAACAATGGTTTGAATATTCCATTTTTGAAAATATATCCCAACACATCCGGTGTCACAAGTACATGAGCAATTTCTAAGAATTTTACAATTTCTACAAGGCTTGTCCGAAATACAAGTGGACAAGGAAAATTAAAATAATGTAATACAGTATGAGGGAGACTCCGTCAGCTGCGGATCGCCTCCGGATGATGCAGCTCGCCTAAGTCTCCAAATCCGCCACAACGCTATGAAGGTACATGTGCAATAAAGTGCACAACAAGTGTATTATGAGTACAAAAACAACGTGTACTCAGTAAGTCGCCCGCCTAACCTCAGAGAGGTAGTGATGAGAGGTCAAATTAGACACTTGCTAAAGGTCAATTTAGTATATTCAAGTGTGACGCTAAGCATGATTATCATAGGCAATTTATTAAAATCGGGAATAAATAATATCAACTCTTTCCACATTTAACACTTTAAATCTTCATCATATTAATATCAATTAATCAACACGGCTGATTTGATCAAATAACAAATAATCAACCAGAAGGAACAACTTCTTCCAAAAAAAATCTTTAATAACTTTAAATCTCTGTCATTTCAGTTGACAACTTAAAATTTCAGGCCAGTAATCAGGCAAAATCACAACAAATACGCAGTAAATATCATGCACAAGCAATGCCGAGGGTCGAACGGCGCGGACCAACAATAATAAAATGTGCACTGCCGAGGGTCGAACGGCTCGAACCATAGATGCATCTATCTGCCCCGCTCGTGAATCGATCATGCGACGCGGTTATACATAAAAATAATAAGGCTAGCCTGCTCGCGAATTGTACCTGCCACTCAGGTGCTCATATGTACACATATTCACATAATAAATCCGCATTTTTATCAAGAAAGCAGTTTTCTCAGGAAAGTGGTAAAATTCTTCTTAAAGGAACATGAAATATAGCTTTTAAATCTTTGTTTTGAAACTCATTTGCCAATTTTAATGATATTCCATAATATAACCCTATCAGGTATACAATTATCCACGGAGGAAATCAATTTTCTTTCTAGATGATTAAGAAAATTAACTCTAGTCTTCTTAGATATTCAATTACTATTTTGATCATATTAGCGGTCTAATATTACTGGCAGATCACAAGTACCACAAGTAAGGCATGCTAGTGTGTCCTAGTGTACCCGGACATGGCATAATAGTAGCGACACACGGACTCCCATCACCTCGTGCGTACGTAGACCCCGAAGATAATAACACATACTTAATTAATTCACCTCGGGGGACAATTCCCCCTCAAAAAGTTAGAAAGGAGACTTACCTCGCTCAGAAATTCCACAACCGGCTTCCAAGCCCTTCCGACGACTCCAATGGACGCACAACGCCCCAAAACTATCCAAATAACCGCAAACCAATGACAATATACTCGAATATTTGCAACAATTCCAAATTATATAATCTCCCAACCCCGCTCAGTGAAATGACCAAAATGCCATTAGGCCCACGTGTCCGGAAATCCAAAATTTCTCGAAGATAAATTCTACTCATAGCTTTACTAGTTCAATTATACAATTTACTCTAAATTCCATGCTCAAATTCGTGGCTAAAAATCCAAATTACCATTTCTAGGTCTTCTTCAATATTTTCCAAATTTCCATGTATAATTCCATGCAATAACCTTGTATTTAACTTAGAAACATGAAGGAATTACTTACCTTGTGAACCTTGACGAAAACCCTCTCTTGAAGCTCCTCCAAAATCGTCCACACCAAGTGAAAAATGAAGAAATGGCTAACAAATCTTGGTTTTAAAACATTCTGCCCAGGCCATTTTTCGCACATGCGATCCAACTCTCGCACCTATGATTCCGCAGGTGCGACCAAACCTCCGCACCTGCGCCCCATAGCTTGCATCTGCGACTTCGCAGGTGCGGAAATATCATCGCACCTGCACTTCCAGCCAGACCACCACTCCTTAGCACCTGCGGCCAAAGCCTCGCAGGTGCGGTCACACTAGATGACAACAAATTCTATCCTTCTTCAAACTCTCAACTTGATCTGTTAACCACCCGGAATCCACCCGAGGCCCCCCGGGACCCTGTCTAATTATACCAACCTATTCCAAGACATAATGCGGACTTGCTCGAGGCCTCAAATCACATCAAACAACATCGAAACCACGAATCGCACCCAAATCCCAACTTTATGAACTTAGAAATTTCCAACTTCTACATCCGATGCCGAAACCTATCAAATCACGTCAGATTGATCCCAAATTTTGCACACAAGTCATATTCGACATTACAGACCTACTCCAACTTCCAGAATCGCATTCCGAACCCGATATCAAAATTTCACTTCCGGTCTGATTTCTCGAAAACCTTCAAATTTCTATCTTTAGCCAAATGACTTCAAAATGACCTACGGACATCCAAATTCACTTCCGATCGTGCTCCCAATTCCAGAATCACCATACGGAGGTATTCCCAGGCTCGGAATCCTAAACGGACATCAATCACACTGAAATGCCTTACAACCCAAATTTATGAAATTCTTCTAAAATGCTATCATTCATAATATACGCTAAAACGCTCCCGGGTTATCCAAAACCCGATCCAGACATACGCCCAAGTCCGAAATTATCATACGAATCTGCAGGAACCTTCAAATCCTGAATTGGGGGTCGTTTACTCAAAATTCCAATCTTAGTCTATTTCTCCAACTTAAGACTTCTAAAATGAGAATTTTCTTTCCAAATCAACTCTAAACTTACCAAAATTAAATTCCGACCACACCCATATGTCATAATACCTGAAGCGAAGCTGATCACGGCTTCAAACTACTAAATGATGCACTAGAGCTCAAAACGACCGATCGGGTCATTACATCATCATTCGGAGACACGAGGTAGATCTGCTGACGTTCATATATTCCTGGAGTCTTCTCTTAATTTTATAGACACTGTTTTATTACGTTCAAAAACAGATATATAATTATTTTAGCCCATTATTTGTAGTACTCTTTAGTAGTTCGTGAATTGTGACACCAGACCCTAGGTAGTTATATAGTTGGTTTTAGTTCGTGGTTCGTTTCATCATATCGAATATTATTCCTGATTATATTTATTAGAAATTATTAGATTTAGTTTATTTTAAATTGTCTCATTGTGTTTAAGTAAATATTCAAATGAAAATGGCTAATCAAGTTCTAACATTGGCTTGCCTAGCAAGTGTGGTGTTAGGTGCCATCACGATCCTATGGGTTAGGAATTTGGGTCGTGACAAGTTGGTATCAGAGCACTAGGTTGCATAGGTCTCACAATTCACGAACAAGCTTGATAGAGTATGAGGGATCGGTACAAAGGCGTCTGTACTTATCTCTCAGAGTCTATGAAGTTAGGAACAAACTCAGTTTTTATTTCTACTTTGTCGTGCGATTCTTGGTATCTCAAATACCGATTGAACTCTTCTACTCTCTCGTAAATAGAGAGAACACGTGCTTCTTCTTCCACTAACCAACAATCCGGTCTTCCGGCAGCAGCAGCTCCTATTAGGAGCAGAGGTCGAAGCCACGTCAGGGGCCGAGGCAGGGGCAGGACACAACCTACTGCTCAGACAACAACTCCAGATGCGAAGCCCCAGATTGAGATTGATGGGAGGGCTCCGGCTCAGACCGTTCCAACTGGACCAGCTCAGGTCCCAGAGGGGTTAATTGCTACCCCGATGCTTCAGGATGCTTTGGTCCGATTAGTGGGCCTTATGGAGAGTGTATCCCAGACTGGCGCACTCCCTTTTACAGCAGCCGTATCTCAGGCTAGAGGAGGGGTCCAGACTCCTGCTACCCACACTCCTAGTCAGACTACTCCTCAGGTTCAGACTCCAGCAGCCAACCCAGTTGGGGTAGTTCAGACAGTTGATGCGGCCCCGATTGCTGATGGGGCAACTATGACTTCTGATGCTTTGTAGAGATTGGACAAGTTCATCAAGCTTTTCCCTGTTCACTTCAGTGGTGCTACTTCAGAGGATCCTCAGGAATATCTGGACAACTGTCATGAGGTTCTTCATAATATGGTTATTTTGGAGACCAATGGGGTTGACTTCGCCGCGTTTTAGATGACTGGTTCTGCCAAGAAATGGCAGAGGAATTATTTGTTGACTAGACCAACTGGGTCACCTGCTCTAACTTGGGATCAGTTTTCTCACCTCTTTTTGGAGAAATTTTTGCCTATCACTACTAGAGAAGAGAAGCGTCGTCAGTTTGAGTGTCTTCAACATGGAGGCATAACAGTTACCCAGTATGAGAATCGTTTTGTGGATTTGGCTAGACATGCTATTCTTTTATTTCCCATAGAGAGAGAGAGAGGGTTAGGAGATTTATTGAGGGCTTTGCGCAGCCCAACAGGTTGCAGATGGCTAAGGAGACATGGACTGAGATTTCATTCCAGGATACGGCCAATGTGGCCAGGAGAGTTGAGACAGTTCTCAGGATGGGAGGTCAGGGGTCAGACAAAAGACCTCGCAATTCTGGTAGATTCAGCGGTGCCTTGTCTGGAGGCGGGGATACTCAGGGTAGAGGCCATTCTCACAGGCCGTTTAATTTAGCACTTTAGACGTCCCATGGTGCCTCAGGGGGTTGTGGCTCTTACTTGCCTTATTTTGATCAGTCAGCCCCTATCAGAGAACCTTCTCTTCAAAGTTATTATAGTGGTCAACCGGTTCGTCAGGGTCAGCCTCAGTATTAGGATGGGTGTTATGAGTGTGGTGAGTATGGGAACATTCGGAGACCTTGTCCGAAATTTTTGGGTAATCAGCCTCAGTACTAGAATTTTTGTGCTATAAGTCCGGCACCAGCTACCCAGCCAACCAGGGGTAGGGGTCAGGTAGTCAGAGGTAGAGGTCAAAATGTTAGAGGTGGAGGTCAGCATGCTAGAGGTGGCGGCCAGCCCATTGGAGGTGGAGGACCACCTGTCAGGGGTCCTCCCGGTGACGCGGTTCAGGGTGGTAGGGCCCAGCCCCAATTATATGCATTTCCAGCCAGACCCGAGGCAGATTCCTCCGATGCAGTTATCACAGGTATCATTTCAGTTTGTAATAGAGCTGCTTTAGTTTTGTTTGATCCAGGGTCTACTTATTCTTATGTGTCATCATATTTTGCCTCGTATTTGGTTGTGCTTCGTGACTCCTTGAGTGTCCCTGTTTATGTGTCTACGCCGGTGGGTGATGTTATTGCGGTAGATCGTGTATATCGTTCGTGCGTAGTCGTTACTAAGGGTCTTGAAACTAATGTAGACCTTTTGCTTCTTGACATGGTCGATTTTGATGTCATATTGGGCATGGATTGGTTGTCACTTATTATGCCATCTTGGACTGTCACGCCAAGACAGTTACTTTAGCTTTGCCGGGATTGCCTCGGTTAGAATAGAAAGGGACTCCTGGTCATTCTCCCAGCAGAGTGATTTCTTATGCCAAGGCTCGTCGTATGGTTGAGAAGGGATGTTTGGCTTATTTGGCTCATATTTGTGATTCTAATGCCGAGATTTTTTCAATAGAGTCAGTGCCTATTGTTCGGGAGTTTCCCGAAGTGTTTCCTGCAGAAATGCCGGTGATACCACCCAACAGGGATATCAATTTTTGTATTGATGTTGCTCTGGGCACTCGGCCCATTTCTATTCCTCCATACCGGATGGCCCCACCAGAATTGAAAGAATTGAAAGAACAGTTGTAAGGCCTGCTTGATAAAGGTTTCGCCAGGCGTAGTGTCTCGCCCTAGGGTGCACCAGGTTTGTTCGTAAATAAGAAGGATGGATCGATGAGAATGTGTATAGATTACCGGCAGTTGAATAAAGTTACTATAAAAAATAAGTAAATATTCAAAGGAAAATGGCTAATCGAGTTCTAACATTGGCTTGCCTAGAAAGTGTGGTGTTAGGCGCCGTCATGATTCTGAAGGTTGGGAATTTGGGTCATGACCACGCATTGAAAATATGGAGGCACTATCTTTATGGCGTTCCATGTGAGGTTTACACGGATCATCGTAGCCTCCAGTACTTGTTCAAGCAAAAAGATCTTAATTTGAGACAGAGGAGATGGCTAGAGTTATTGAAAGATTATGACATCACTATATTGTATCATCTAGGAAAGGTCAATGTGGTGGCCGATGCATTGAGTAGGAATGCAGTGAGTATAAGCAGCCTTGCATTTCTTCCAGTAGGTGAGAGACCGTTAGCTTCAGATATTCAGACGTTGGATAATCAGTCCGTGAGGTTGGATATTTCTCCCAACCATGTTATAGCTTGTACAGTTGCTCGGTCTTTCTTACTTGAGCGTATCAGGGATCGGTAAGATGATGACCCACATTTGATGGTCCTTAGGGACACAGTTCGACACGGTGGTGCCAAGAAGGTTACGGTTGGAGACGACAGTGTGTTGAGGATGCAGTGTCGTATATGTGTGCCCAATGTTGATGGCCTTCGTGAGTTGATTCTTGAAGAAGCTCACAGTTCTAAGTATTCTATTCACTCGGGTGCTGCCAAGATGTACCAGGACTTGCGACAACACTATTGGTGGAGAAGGATGATATTGTTGCTTATGTGGCTCGTTGTTTGAATTGCCAACATGTGAAATATGCGCATCAGAGACTCGGTGGTTTGCTTCAGCGGATAGAGATTCCTGAGTGGAAGTGGGAGCGTATCACTATGGACTTCGTTGTCGGACTCCCACGGACTCAGAGAAATTTCGACGCCATTTGGGTTATTGTGGATAGGTTGACTAAATCAACACATTTCATTCAGGTGGCAAGTACTTATACTTCGGAGAGATTGGCAGAGATATATGTTCGAGAGATTGTTCTCCTTCACGGTTTGCCCGTGTCTATTATTTCTGATCGAGGTACGCAGTTTACCTCGCACTTTTGGAGGGCAGTTCAGCGTGAGTTGGGTACACGAGTTGAGTTGAGCACAATATTTCATCCTCAGACGGACAGATAGTCCGAGCGTACTATTCAGATCTTGGAGGATATGCTCCGCGCTTGTGTTGTTGACTTTGGAGGTTCTTGGGATCAATTCTTTCCGTTAGCAGAGTTTTCCTACAGTAATAGTTATCAATCGAGCATTCAAATGGCTCCTTGTGAAGCATTATTTGGTAGACGGTGTAGATATCCAGTTGGGTGGTTTGAGCAGGGAGAGGCTCGGTTATTGGGTACAGACTTAGTTCAGGAGGCCTTAGATAAGGTCAAGATTATACAGGATCGACTTCGTGCAACTCAGTCTAGGCAAAAGAGTTATGCCGATCGTAAGGCTCGTGATGTGACATTCATGGTTGGAGAGAGAGCATTACTTCGGGTATCGCCCATGAAGGGTGTCATGAGATTTGGGAAGAAGGGCAAGTTGAGACCTAGGTATATCGAACCATTCAAGATTCTTGATAGAGTGGGGGAGGTAGCTTATAGACTTGTGTTTCCTGTAGTGTTATCCTCAGTTCATCCGGTACTTCATATATCTATGCTCCAGAAATATCATGGTTGTTGATAACCATTTTTTAATATTATTTTCAAAATTCATATATATATATCTTCAAAACAATACATGAGCATCAATTAATATTTTTTCATAATTTCTGCATTTCTTAAGGATTTTTAATTAATTTATCCCAGTATTTTTATTATATAAACAATTGCTAGTTGCATCACAAATGGTTTTATGATAATTTTATTTTCTTAATTTTATCATTTATATCTATACTAAGCTTTAATTATTTCATAAATAACCACATTTTAAGGTTATAATTGCAATGACTTTGCAATAATAGCCCACAAGTGCATAATTACCTTATTTCACTAGAAAATAACATTTTGTATTTTTATAATATTAAGTAGTTATTTTAAATCATTTTATACATCAATATAATTTTGTATCATTCATTAGCTATTTTATAAATTATTTTATCAAATTAATAAGGTATTTAACAAATAGCCTCTTTTAATTTGATTTCATTTTCGGACCTTGCCCAAAATACCACCCTGGCCCAATTAAATAACCCTGACCCAATTCTTAAACCCGCCCAACCCCTCAAGATCACATCCCTGCCGTTGATCTCAAAAGATCGGCAGTCCAGGATCATTTCCTTTTTTAATTAACACCAAACGACCCCTAACCCTAATTATTTCTTCAATACCGCCGCCTCTGAATCCCTCCTCCACTCTTCTCTCTCTCAAGAACTCCCCTAACCCTAGCCGTTGTCACTAGAAACCCTTCAATCTATGGGGTTTCCCTTTGATTTTAGGCTCCAATCGGCCTCCTATCTTCACTGGTTGTTCGATTTTGTTGTTATTTGAAGGAATCTCAAAGAGATTCAACTCAGATTTGGTCTAAGCCTTTCATTCTCGATGAACCTGCCTAGGTTTATCTCCGAGTTTGTGACTACTACTATCTTCATGTTTATGGCTTAAATATATGGTTCCAAACCAGATTTTCTTCTCACCTCGGTGCATTTTTCAAAACCCTAAGTCTCTTTCTACTTGAGTCTGTTCAGATCCTTGTAGATCTGATGATTTTAAGTTTATCTGGTGTTTCTCTTTAAAACCTTCTGTTTTGCCTTATTATTAACCGATTTTAGTGTTTCTCTAAAACTGGGGTTCATCTCTTTGCGTGTCTGCAAAACTTTTCTAAAGAGTTTGAATGTTTAAATCCGTTTCTCTTTGTTTGCTTGACTGGTTTTCATATCTATGTTCTAATTCCTAGGGTTTCTACTTATTTCACTGTTTATTTTGATATTTTGCCCGTTATTCTTTAGTTCTGTCAATTAAAAAAGAGATTAACTGATTTTATTGCTTAATTAGGTTCGAAATTGTCACTTTCTGTGGTTTTTACCTATTTTCCTTATTTGTGACTCATGATTGGTACTACTTGTCTTAATTAGGTTATTAGCCTGATTTATGGGATTTAATTGCTTTAGCCTACCCCTAAATGGCCTTTGCTTGATTTGTTTACCTTATTTAACCTCTAATTTGGCTGTTAATTGGTTCTCCCTAATTTAAGAGGTGTTTTCCAGATTCCTTTGAGTTATTTGATTGAGTTTAGCCCCAATTAACTGGTTAATTTATTTGTATACCTTATTTATGAACTCTGAATTATTCTTTACCTTATTTGTTCTACTATGCTAAGTTCCATATAATCTCCCCATTCTGATTTTTTTTCCAGACACACGAACACACATAGAAAAACACAGAAACACACACACAAACTCCTATTCTCACACCCTCTCAATTGTAGTTTTTTCTATTACTTCTATTTGCTGCTCTGTCTAGCCGGGTGAAAGCCAAGGCTAGACCCTTGGATTCTACTTGCTTTCATCTTCCTGTTTACTACTTCCTAACTGGTATGATCTTATTTCAGTTATCATACTCTATTCAATATAGTTGAACCTATGTCCTTCCTATTTATTGCTCTTGATCAGCATAACTTAATTCTTGTTAACCTGTCCTGTCCAGTATGTTAGTATGGTTAGCATATTCCAGTTTGATCCATGACAGTTGTCTACTTGTTTCTCAACTGCATGCTTCAATTCCTGCCCTGTCTATGTGTTTTTTACCTTAACATATTCCTAGTCAATTCATGATTCCTGTGCTAATATGCTTTAAATTCCTGCTACTTTCTCTGTATGGCTGTCTGATTAGCCATTTAACTTTAGCATGTTTCTGTTTGATCCATGATACTTGTTTATCTGTCCCTGAACTAGCATGCTTTAGTTTCTATCACCCTACTCTGCACTATGTGTTTTTCTGGTTGTTTACTCTTAATTTCAGCATGTTTTTCTGATCCCACCTAGTAATAGTTAATCAATTAAGCCAATTTATGCAATGTGAAACCTCGTTCTGTTGGAATTCATGCCTGAACTTAACTTGATAAATGTGGTTCTATCTTGCTTGTAGTTTTTGTAATCTTGTAATCTGTTCACCGCTAAGTCCAAACTGTTTGGTTTCTAAAATTATTTCCCTACTTTTATATACTATTTTCAACTCTTACTCTTAGATCTCTAGGGTCCTACCCCCCACCCAGTGTGAGCACTACCTAGGGGTCCATGAAACTCCTCCGAACTCTGACGCATTGGGGATGGCCTTCCAAACTTGTTTACAAAAAAAAATGTTTCTTTGAAAAGGTTCTGGTGTGAGCATTGCCCGGGATCCATGAGGCCCTTGGGAACTTTGATACACCAGAAACCCATTTGGTGTATTATGAACTACTGGTGTACTCCAGATTTGATTGAAGGCCCAACATCGAGGTTGACTTTGGGCCTGCCAAGGCTCCCTATAGTATAGTAAGTTCCATGATGTAATTTATTTGTATTGGCCTGTAATAATAATCTTTTGTAAAACATATATGGGGTTACTAGTAAAAGCTGAGAGGGATTTTATATATATATATTTTGTTGGGTTCGGGTAGAAATCATGCCTATAGGATTGTTTTAACTGTTTATGTGCATTAGACCATGCCTATAGGACTTATCTTATGACTTGTGATCTTGAATTTTCACACCTGCATCCTAGAAATCATGTTATAGGATGTTTATCAATTCTGCATCACAATCCATGTTTATGCATATTCTCAAGTCTCAACGTACATTAGAAACCATGCATGTAGGATCTTCTTTGGGAATTGCCAAATTTGTCTAACATTCTGTTAACATATCCACTCACTTAGATATCATGCCCATAAGAAATAAGTGTAAAAAAATAGTTTCGACACTTAGACATCATGCCTGTAGGAAACACATATAAAATCAGTCTTAACACTTAGACACCATGCCTATAGAAAGTAAGTATAAAAATCAATTCATGTGTTTAGATATCATGTCTATAAGAAATAATGCTTATAATCAGTTTCAACACATAGAACATGCCTATAGGATCTTAAAAGATGAAATCTTCCTGTTAAAATCAATCATTGGTTTACAATTATGGTTTGATTAACTTTTAGATACCATGTCTATAGGATCCTTCCCGGTTATCACTTAGGCAAGCATGTAGGATAATTAAAATCTTGGGTTTAAAATTGTGATTTTCTTTCTGCTTGAAACGTGCCCAGATTCAGTAAGTTATAAAAATCAGTAGGCAAATTGATAGGCACTCACTTTAATAAAACTGTTATATATTCGATTTATGCTCATTTAGATATCTTGCCTATAGGATCCTAAGTCATTAAAACTGTCTGTTTGAATAAGCGTGCAACTGTTTGTTTATTTGTGGAGGTAAATATGAGCCCCTTAACTGCTCTATGTGACAGTCTTACTTGATTTTTTGTTTGTCGCTTAGATTTTCCCCTTTTAAGCAACATAAGTGAGTCTAGAACCACCTCAAATAGAGGTCCTAAACACCTCCAGGGCCATAGGTAAGGGACGCGTAGTGCACGCTTATGATACGTACCAGATTCTATTAGAACGCTTATATAATAATTGAAAAGGGGAACGGTAATTGGGTAGTAAAGGAGATGATGACCTGTGCACTAATGCTACGCGTGACACCTCTATTTGAGGAAGGTTACCGAGTATTGCATAGAAGTGATCCTATAGGCTAATAAACCTAGGACCTCTTTAATTTCCGTTTTAAAAGTAATCTCTATTTGTTTTTTAAACCGTTTTATTCTCCTTTAAAGACTAATTCGCTTAAATTGAGTTTGGTCGGGACCCACCGCTGTGGACCTCGAGGGGTGCCTAACACCTTCCCCTCAAGGTAATTTTGAGCCCTTACCCAATCTCTGGTGATGTAAATCAGTTTATGAGTTATTTGCTTTAGGTGCCTAACGCACCTTAATTCGTTAGGTGGTGACTCTTCAAATTTCATACCCCGTTCCAAAAGGAAACAAATTGTCACAAAATGTCTAAACCCGGGCTCCGCGAGGAAAAAGGGGGCGCGACAGCATGGCAACTCCGCTGGGGATTTCCCTTAGGTTCTTACCATGACAAACTTGCTTTTGTGAATTAGTCTTAAGAATTGCTTTATTCTTCTATACGTGTGCACCCTTTCCCTTTCCCTTTCCCTTTCCCTTTTATGTGAATTTAATTGCCTATTTTTTCACACATTTATGATTTCCTTTACTATAGAAACTGACTTGTTTCCTTGTTTTTCTTTCTTAAACGTCTTTCAATTATTAAATACCGCATTTATCATTTTTAACGTGCAAATACGTGACAACATGCTATTTACTGTTGCATAAATCATGCTCAACATCATATTCCACTCGTGCATAATCAATCCTATAACAACACTTGATGAGTGTTTGCGCCCTTCCTATATATCACCCTTTAAATTCGGAAAGGCTTATTTACGGTAAAACTAGTCAATCAGCGGTGCAGTCGATGGTTCCGTGCCTTTCCCCCTCAAGTTGTCCGCTTGAGGCTACCAATTTAGACCTCTATAGAAACCTTACTATGATTTATTGTACATGCATCATGGTAAAAACCTAGCCGGGGTTAATATGTTTCCCACATAATAACCCTTTAGGAAAAGCCTTGTCCAAAGTCCACGGGGGTTTCCATAATCTTAACGGACACAACCACGATTTTGTGCCTTAAATTTGGAGAAATAAGTGCCAATATGATTCATAGATGTATAAGTAGTCGAATCTGGAGGGGGAAAGGGTCTAACTGTATTTGTTTTGCAGAAAATGAGGCACGAAGTCCCTAGGTTTAGCATGTTCCAAAGAATATCACCATTGTTGCTATATTGGTGGGAGGAACTTTCGCTAAATGACAAAGACCATGTGAAAAAGGTCCTCGGAACCTTACCCTCTTTACTGGATATCCAACCAAACAATATGTTCATTGAAGTGTCTACTATATTTTGGGACGGAGAAAGGTTCGTGTTCCATTTTGGCAACATATAAATGACTCCTCTCTTGGAGGAGATATGGGGATTCACTAGATTACCTTGGGACAGTCTGGGTTTATTGGTGTCGGAAAATCGTGTCGCTAGGGGGTTCCTGAAAATGATGGGTTTGAAAAAGAACGATGATTTGGAGTGCCTGAAGGAGTCCTACATATCCTTTGACTACCTATATGAACGATACGGCCATAGAAAATCCTATCGTATATTCCATGGTGATTCTCTATCACTTCCGTGGGTCATATTCATCGTAGGGTTTTTGTGTTCGTTGTTTGCTTACTGGGTATGATAGTATTTCCAAGCAAAGGGGACGATATTCACACTAGACTGGATATGGTATCCAAAACCTTAATGGAGGGGATCGAGGGGCAAACATATACCATTGTCCCTATGATAAAAGTTGACATCTACCGATCCTTGGACCGCTGCCAGAAGGGGTTCAAACACTTTGAGGGTTGTAATTTGCTACTACAGGTTTGGTTATTGGAGCATCTCCAAAGGGGTCAATCTCGTCAAGAGTTTCCACGAAGGGCATGGAATGATCATATAGCCTTCCATCACCTAAGAGAATGAATTACATCCTAGACAGGTTTGCTCAACCGGAAAATGCTATAGAATTGGCGCAGTTTTTTGACAATTTGACTGAGGACCAGGTTCAATGGATGTTCGAATGGTTCCCTACCAGTGAGTTCATCATCAGATCTAGGGACTCTCCGCACCTGGTGTTGATCGGGTTAAGGGGAATATACCCTTATGTTCCCATCAGGGTTATGAGACAGGCAGGCAGGAAGCAAGTCATACCGCGAGTTTCTAAAATGAGTCATTACAGGGAAGATTTTCAAGATGACGACATCCCTTACAAATGTGAAGCTCAGCATATGTGGAATATAAAGGTTATTATATGAAGGGACACCATCGATCTAGACAAGTACCATGCAGGGCATATACGCTTTTACCTATCATGGTTGGAAGACAACATAGCCGGGGTAGTTGAGCCGGGAATCGGTCGGGAGAACAGTGTCATAGACGAAGTTGCTGAAGCCCAAGTGAAATACAATAAACTGCACAAAATGGTTCATGATTCCGAGGCCGAGCATTTGGAGCAACACAAGACTGATATGGAAATGATCAATGAATGGAGGGAAAGGGCTATCAAATCTAATGAAAGACTGGAACATTTAGAGCAGGGTCTGATGGAGCTGGAGGGGAAGACGAGGAAAAGAGTCGTCGACTGCCAGAATGCTGAGGGAAGCGAATGAGGACATCTAGCAAGAGTATACCTGTTGTTGGGCATGCACGACTTGGGGAACCTGATCAATGGAGCCAAGAAGATCAATCCTGGGGAAGGTTCTTTTGGGACCAAGTAGATTAGATTTACCTGCTTTTTCCAAATGTAATAAGGCCGAGTGCCATTAATGCCTTATCTTATTTAGTGTCGTTTTAGATTCATCTACTTTTACATTAATGAAATGAGGAAATTATTGGCACTAAAATTCTCCAAATCAACTTGTCGCTAGGCGTACCTCGGGCACCACGAGGCTCCCAAATTAGGACGCGAATTTACATTCCCGCACTATGTGTTTAAATACTCTTTTTTGGAACCCTTACTGACTTGGTTACCTTTTGTTTTTCTTTCCTTTTTGATTATTCCCATTCCCCAAGGTTGGTTCACGCATACTGGCATCATCAGCTTATCACACCAGATCCAGAGGCCCTCAACCTTCTCCTCCTCCAAGTGTACCAAAAGGCAAAGGGAAAGCTAAATTATATGAACGGCATGAGAACAGACAACACTGCACTTGTTGAGAATGTGGAAACTTCTGATAGTCCGGGCACTCAAGCCCCAAATGATTTGGTTTTACGGCTCAAGCAGAAGATACTTACACTACAGGGCGAGCTTGAGCAGGTCCGTAACTTGGAAAATCTCTCCCTCACATTGAATGTCCCAGACACCCAGAACCCTGCACCACCTCAGAACACACCCAACAAACACCCACAAAATCCTCCCGCACCTCACCAGTATACAACCCCTCCTCAAAATCAGCATCTCACTACTCTATACCCACAAAACACCTACCATACTCCCCAAATTACCCCACAAATTATTCCCGAACCCCAATACTCCACCAATGATCATCATTATGACCAAACTCCTGGCCTTCACCAGAACAACCCTATATACATAGAAACCCTACCTCACTCCACTCAACCACTCCTATACACCAGAATCCGCTGAGAAGGACCTGCTCATCAAGAACATGGCTGAAGAGCTCAAGAAGTTGACAAGTCGGGTTCAGGGTGTTGAAGGGGGTAAAGGAATAAAAGGTATGAACTATGAGGATTTATGCATACAAATGGATGTGGAATTTTCGGAGGGTTACAAACCTCCCAAGTTTGAAATGTTTGATGATACGGGTGATCCCAAGGTTCATCTGAGGACTTACTGTGACAAGCTCGTAAGGGTCAGAAAAGATGAAAGGAATCGAATGCAGCTCTTCATGAGGAGTCTTGCCAGAGATGCCCTGTCCTGGTACATAAGCCAAAATCCTAAGAAGTGGGATAATTGGGTGAGCATGGCGTCAGATTTCATGGATAGGTTCAGATTCAACACAGAGAATGCACCGGATGTTTTCTATATCCAAAACCTCAAGAAGAAGACAACTGAGACCTTTCGCAAATTTGCTACTCGGTGGAGGTCAGAAGCAGTTAGATGAGGATCAGATGAACAAATTCTTTGTCAGGGCACATAATCGACAATATTATGAAAGGCTAATGGTCATTGAGAACCATAAGTTCTCTGATATTATCAAAATCGGAGAAAGGATTGAAGAGGGTATCAAAGCGGGATGGTGAAAACTTTTGAGGCACTGCAGGCCACGAACAAAGCATTACAATCAGACAGCATATCAAAAAAGAAAGAAGTGGGAACAATAATGGTTGCCCAAGGTCCAAAAACTCCATTTGTATACCAAACACCTCCACCCACATACCAACCATCACCTCCCAGATATTCCCAACCTGCTACACCTACCACACCTATAACACCCAACCATCCTATTATCATTCACCTACAACTTGTCCAAACTACAAAAACCTAGGCCTAATTTTTACCGCAAACCACCCAGACAGTACACCGCCATTGCTAAACCCATTGACCAGCTGTACGAAAGGTTGAAAGCCACTAGATATGTCACCCGTATTCCCGCTATGGAAATGGAGAATTCATCTCAATGGGTCAATCCTAACAAGACCTGTGCATATCATTCCGGCATGAAGGGACATACTATTGATGAGTGCCGCACCTTGAAAGACAAGATACAAACACTAATTGATAGTAAGGTCATACAGGCGACTGCACCCAATGTCCGCAACAATCCTCTCCCAGATCATAGGGGTGGAGGGGTCAATGTGATAGAAACTGATGAAGAGTGGGATCCCGAGGGATCAATCGGGCTTATTCGAGAAGGTGATGATCCTTAGAAACCTGCAGTCACACTCAAACTCATTATTTTGCAGGTAGAGTCGCCAGTTGAATTCGAGATAGCTGCATCGGTTCCTTTAGAAGTAGAAGTAACACCACCTAAATCAACACTCACTCCATTTGAAGTGGAAGTGGCCACACCTTGCATTGTAACGGTGGCATCCACACCACCCTTCAGTTCCAATGTTGTACCTTGGGATTATATGGCCGAGGCTAGACGAAAGGGAAAGTCAAAGACGGAAGAATCAGGCGTTGCACAAGGAATGACCAGAAAAGGAAGGGTTTATACACCTAAAATTTTAGGAGAAACCAGTAAGCAAGCTTCTATCAAACAACCCGTCATTGAAACTGGTCCAGATGACCTCTGGAGGAAGCTACATGCAAGGGAGTACTCTGTCATTGATCATCTAAACAAGACTCCTGCCCAGATATCCATTCTATCATTACTGCAGAATTCTGAAGCACATAGGAACGCACTGATGAAGGTGTTGAATGAAGCATATGTGCCAAACAACATCACTCGAAGAAATGGCCAATATGGTAAGGCAGGTGCTAGAAAACCACAAAATCATTTTCCATGAGGACGAACTGCCACCTGAAGGATTAAGTGACAACAGAGCACTGCACATCACAGTGCAATATGTAGATAAGTTCATCGCCAGAGTTTTGATAGATGGAGGATCCAACCTCAACATTTGCCCGTTGACAACTCTGAAGAGGTTAGGCAAAGGTTTACATGATATACGAGCAGGGACTATGAATGTGAAAGCATTCGATGGGTCTCAAAGGGCCACGATTGGAGAAACTAACCTGTGCTTGCAAATGGGTCCTACTTAGTTCGATGTTGAATTCCATGTACTAGACATATCTGCCTCCTACAATCTATTGCTGGGACGACCTTAGATACACGCTAATGGAGCTGTCGCATCCACTTTGCACCAAGCGATAAAATTTGAGTGGAAACATCAAGAAGTGATCATCCATGGAGAATGGGAGCAACCTCATTTGCACCAATCAGACTATTCCGGTGGTTGAAAACAGAAGAAAGTTAAGTGGATAAACCTACCATTGCATCGAGCATGTTAATGCAATTGAAAAGGATAAATGGTGGAGTAGTAAAATAGAAAGTATACTGGCATGGCAAGGGTACGAACCTGGCAGGGGGCTCGGTAAAAACCTTCAGGGTATCTCCAAGCAAATACAGTTGAAAAAACATGGTACAACCTTTGGGCTATGGTATCAGTACACCTAGTAGGAATATGATGATTGGTCACCGCTGTGACGTGGTCCATACTATCCACTTGAGTAGTCTATGCCACACCTGAATCAGACCTTCCGTCAGGATGATATTATATGAGGATCAGAGGAAGAAGAAGCGTTGGCAGCATTAAGGAATTTATTCTTGGAAGATGATGATATGGACTGCTGTGTGATTGTCGAGGAGGAGAAGGAGGAAGGCCCTACCATCCAAGCTGTGGAGAGAGGAGCACTCCTCAAGAACTAGACTGTTAGACCGTCAAGGGCCCGACGAGTTCCGGGGTAGAAAGGCTACATTGTTCACTTTTCTTAAAAAATGATTTCCACTTTTGCATTTTTTCTTTTGTCCTAAATAGTATTTTTTAATGTTACAAAAAAATGTCATTTGAGTTATTCAAAATCATTTTGTTTGAAATTTTAAATGTCTTGATGTTTTATTGTTACTATTTTTCTTTCATATCTTTATCCCTACAACATTACTATTTCTTATCTTGATGAACCAACGATTGTGACGTGTAATGAGACAACACAATAAAATGATAGTGATTCAGAAGAAATAGAATAAGAGGATGTAATACCTGAAGAGATCATCGGAGAAGTAGAAAATTTTGAGAACAAGCCCCAGTTCAACTTGGACGAAACTGAGATAGTTAACTTGGGAGATTCTGAAACCGTCAAAGAGACCCGCATCAACATTCATTTGTCACCGTCAGAGAAAGAGAAATACGCTCGGTGTGAGCACATGATTTTTACCTACCATATAATCCTATACAAAATTCAATAAATTATTAAGCTTTATGATTTTTATTGAATTTGTGAATTAATTTTGCATTATGTAATCATAATTCGCCTTTTAAATTTGTAAATAATTTAAAGTGGTCTAATTAGGTGCGTAACCTTAATTATTATTGTAACTAATAACGAAATATAATAAATTAGTTTCATTGTTTAATTTCTAGATTTAATCACTTTGTTTTAGCCAATTGTGGAATTTGTTCTATAAATGATTGAGAGTATCAAATTAAATATTTTACTCTTAATTAATTTATTAATTAGTGTACAAATTGGGAAAAATTAAGTTAGAACTAATTATTACACTTTTTCTTAGTTTAAACTTAATTGAAATTAATTAGTTAATTGTGAAATCAAGCCTAAATTCGGACCTGGGCTGATTTACCCAGGCCCAAAGCACCTCTACCCATCAAAAATACCCAGCCCAATCCCCTCTAACCCGGCCTGGCCCCCCCATTACACCAAACGACCCCGTTTAAGTCACAACAGACCCCAACCGTTGATCTCCTAAGATCTAACGGCTGGGAACCCCCCAAAGCCTAAGTATAAAGCTGTCCAAACCTTACCCCCACACCCCATTAAAACCCTAAGTATTACACCCCCTATCCGTCTCTCTCACTCCTCTCTCTAACCTCGCCATCCATCGCCGCCTTCTGCCGCCCGAAAATCGCCTGCCGGCGGCGGAGTAACTCCAAAACCCCTCAAAATGTCACCAGATGATCCTCTCCTCCTCCTCAATCACCTCATGCCTTCAATTTCTCCAAAAACTCACTCGAAATCAAGCAATTTCAGATATGAGAATTTGAAAACCCTAATCGACATAGCCCTTTTCCCTCCTTCATTCCCTTTTCTCTCATCCGTTCAACCCCATCAGTCCTGATACCTTGCACGTGTTCATGCAAGATTAACCACAAACCATCTAATTTCTCCTTTGCTCTATCAAATCACTGTGCATGAAGTTTTCTCAAAGTGTCTAATGTTCAGTGGCCAAACGCGATGACCTATGGACATGGGATTTTAGCTGCTAAGAGTCAATTTTCGTCCTAATGCCCAGGTAAAACCCTTCATTGATTCTCCCTCTTTTTTTCTGATTTCACCTATCAACCTACCATAACTAGTAATTCCTAACTTATTTTTTTGTTTGTTTTGTTCTGAGTTTACCTATCGATAGAAGTCTGAGTTTGGCTCCTAAAACGGCTAAAACAAATTCTTTTATTGCTTTGCTGGTTCAAAAAAAGGTCAGTAAACACTGGCCCTTATTGTTCTTTAATTGTTCGAGTTTACTTTGTGTTTCTCTGTTGGTTTCCTCTTACGCATGATATATGTTAATAAGCTTGTGATTGCCTACTATGATTTTGTTGTCCTCATTGACTAAAATAATTGATTCTTCTAGCAATCTCTAACTATTTTGGTATTGCCGCTTGATTTATGTTAACGACTACTTAACTAAATTAGATAACATATGATCTAATCCTTGCGGAACCTTTGTCATTAACAAAAAGACTTTTGATAATTTTGTGTATGTTTAATTAGTTGTAGATAACTTAATTGAACCATGCCTTAGATTGTGCTTAGTATCAATTTAAGAGCTTATTTGCTGCATCATGTCATATGGATTCCCACATTTGTAATGCTTTACAATGCAGTCGATCAAAAAAAATGATCTTCATCATAGAGAATAATGTGCCTTTGACCTATCTGTTTTGACTAAAACCATACATGTTGTACACTCTTTACTTCTACAATGAATTCACTAGCATATTCATCATGCTATCTGATTATTGATGTGTCCTGTAATCATGAAATCCTATAAAAAAATTCCTTTTGTGTTCTTTGAATGAACTCCATCGGCTTTTCATGCTCGTGTCTGCCCAATTGTGCTCATGAATATTCTGTTTGCTTTCATCTAGGAGAGACTCTTGCCTAAGCTATTGTACTCTTCACTTGAAATTGCCTTATAAACTTAATAGTCTGAGTTATGAAAAATCTGGAATGCAAAGTTATTTTTGCCACTTATAAGCCTAAGGAAAATCACCTATACTTGCTTGTCTTGCTAAAATGAATACACCTACCCATTAATCAAGGTTAATTTAAAATGAGTCACTCAGTCTCATCCTTAAGTCATTTAAATTTCTAATTAATTAACTAGAGTTAAATAATAACCTAAGCGAGTAACCATGATTACCCAATGGTAAATTCAAGGACTCCAAGGGGTACAACATGTAATGTAAATTTAGGAAATCAGATTTTAAGGGTAAAAAGGTCTTTTAAGGGTTGGAAAATTCTAGAATAAGGGCAGCTGTTCCAAAAGATGAGGTTGACAGCTGCCCTATGTACTATTTCAGCTCATTAGACAGGGAATATGCTAGATATATCCCATCCCCAAGTCCCTTATAAATAGACCAGTTTTCCACATTAGAATGATCTTTTTTCTATATTTTTTTTTTGACATTCTATTTGACCCTATTTTACACTGAGTTAGCTACTAAAAATATCTGAAAAACACAGAAAATCAGAGTAGCTATTCATAAACAAAAATTTCCAAAAAAAAAAATTTCAGTAGAAAGCAAAGAGAAGTCTGATTTCTCTTTAAAAAAGTTCATCAGTACATTTCTTGGTTATGATGTTTCTATTTTTTCTTTGGGGTTCTAATTCTTGGGAACTTTAAGTATTTACCTTCAGAATTCTGGTTCATCTCCTACTGGGCTTTTTGGTTATCTGGTTTGCTGTTTGCTGCTGCTGGATTTTGCTTCTTTTGCTGACTGCTGTTTATACTTGACCTTTATTTGGTCAAGTTTTTTGTTATTTTCTCTTCAAACAAGGTATGTAACAGCTTAACTATATTGAAATGCTTAAATCTGAATTTTGTTCTCTTTCTTTGTTGTCCAAATCCTTCTCTTCTAGCTGAACCTTCTTTTCCTTTGTTTTTGGTATGAAAAATCTGAAATAGGATTGTTTAATACACTGGTAAATGAATCTGAATAAGTGTTGTCTATGAAATACCTGAATCCTTAGAATCAATCTGTTTAGTTCTGTTTAAGTCATACTGTTTTTCAGAATGCATTGAGTTTATGTAGTTAAAATAAGTTAGATGGTGGTTTTGTGTTTGCCTTAGTCCGTACTGAAATTATTTGCACTAGGGTAGATGAGTTTGACCTTCTAATGGTCAAATTCACCCCATAGTCGTGCACAAACAGTGGTTTAGTTGCTGAAAATTATCCCTTAAGGGTATAAAATGTGTAATTAAGAAGGGCCTTAAGGAAGGGAGTCCGAACCCGCAAAAATGGTCGGATTTACTCCTCAAAGTGCCAATAGTAGTCAAAGTATTTGAATAAATACTTGCTGAAATTTGTTGCATAACACAAGTACGACTCTCAAGAGTCAAATAAGATGGCATCCCCGGAATTCAATCTGACCCCTCTTAGGGTCAGATTCATTCCAAGAAAAATGCACAAGTGATGTTTCTTTTAGATACTATTTAGTATAGCATTACTAAAGTCAAGTTCGACCCCTTTCATGGTCAAATCTGCCTTAGTAGATGCATAACACACCTAGATTTTGGGGTGTTTACAACTTGCAAAAGGAGGCTCAAGTGCATAGCCATGAGGAGATTCAAGTCGGATCAACTAGTTAGAAGTTGCAATTTTCAGTTTACTTTCATGTAGAAAAAATAAAATGTATCTTTATAGAAGTTGAAGCTATGTAATTCATCTATACTCGTTCTTTTAGAAGCATTGTAATATGAAACTGGACTCTATATTCGCTGTATCAGCAGTATATTTTCAGTCCTGTATGTATGTACCCATGTAAGTCTAAAGAAATGGGCATAAGTGGGCCAAAGTCGTCTGAGTCCACTGGACTCGAACGAGATCAGTTATGGTTAATTTTTAGGCCCAGGCCATTGACAATGGCCTGGTGGAGCTTGAAAAATCCCACATGTTTTTTTTCCCTCAAAAACTGTTTTATTTACAAACTCAATTGCAAGGTTTTAAGTGTCGGAATATTCAGGTGGGTTAACAAATTTATTAGCGTTTTTTTTGTTAAAAAAAAATCTTGCTCAGTTTTTACTTAGATAACCAACGAATTTGTAGAAAACAACAATTTTAGCTCAGAAAGAATTTCAAAAGTCTACACAAAAAATGGAAATCTGCTATTCAACAGTGCTTGTAAATTTCCAGAATTAGAACAACATAAAGAAATCAGTGTGCATGATTTGTGAAATAAACAGCATATATTTAGGCTGTTCAAAGTTGTTCAATCAAAAATATTTTGTTGCAATTAAATGCGTTTATTTGGTTTTTTGGAACATGTTCCTTATGAATTAGTGAATTTTAGATCCCTCTTCATTGATGCGTGCCTTAAATTGATGTACTTAGCTTCATTTCTTGTTACAAAAGTAGCCAAATGTAGGATGGCCTGAGGAGAAACAATTCGGGGCTAAAATATGGCCATAGCCCGAAACATGCTATCTTTAGATTAATGAAATTCACTTCTAGGAAATCCTTTAGGTAAAACCATACCTTTAGTTTGAAATATGATAAAGAATCGGATATTATTCCGAAACTACCGTAACCTACACTCGGGAGTGGCAACTCATGCCCCCGACCCTCAACTCCAAACAACTAAAAACGCACATAGCAATCACGAGTGCATTTCATGTGACGTGTTTGCCATGTGTTCAAAAAAACAAGTGCACTCCATCGTGACTTGTCTAAGATAAATCCATAAAACGTCCTAATTGATCTTGAAACCAAAATTCTCCTTCAAATAGAAAACATAAAGAATAATCAAACATCGCCTCAAATAGGCACCATAAAACCGTCACGACTATAGTCTTGACTACGTAATCTACACTCGGGTGTGACAACTCATGTCCCCGTCTTCAACTTCAAATTATATTAAAATCGCGTGTTGCAATTGCGGGTGCATTTCATGTGGCGTAATACTAATATGTCCAAAAACAAACAAGTGCACGCCATCGTGACTTGTTTCAAGATAAATCCATAAATATTAAAAGCGGATAAAAAATTGAAAAAGGGTTAAAAAGCACAGTTGGCTAAACACATGTAAACAATCAGATAACTAGGCCAAATATTAATAGTTAAGCGACCGTGCTAGAACCACGGAACTCGGGAATGCCTAACACCTTCTCTCGAGTTAATAGAATTCCTTACTCGGATTTCTGGTACGCAGACAACTTAAATCAGAGTCTAAATTTCCTCGGTTTGGGATTTCATAAAACGGTGTCCCGGAACATCGTCAAAAATCCGGGTGGCGACTCTGAAAACTAAAATAAATCCCAAATCCGAATAATGTCACTTAAAGTAGAAAAACTCCCTTATTACCTTTCATTAATCGGGGGGGTAGTGAAAAAGGAGGTGTGATAGCTCTGGCGACTCTGCTGGGGATCATCGAACCCAGAATCTCTGGTTCAGGGTTCAAGAATTC